>JARACY010003120.1:0-35858 GCA_029255725.1 Scrobipalpa atriplicella | reverse complement strand
AACGAATTTTAATTTACATAACTGATATTAAGTATATTTTTTTATAATTCACAAATAAATATAGGTACAATTAGATTAGAAAATAAAGTAACGAGCGTATCTCCTCCAAATTGTGCCTACTTATCTTGAACATTTTCTTTTTAGCTAAATATAATTAATTGGTATGTGTAATCATTTTCTGTTACAAACATCGTCCAAATTAGCACAGCAAGCAACAGCTGGCGGTTACGTCTGCAGTCACACGAAAAATACCTACGCTAAAATAACACAAATATTTACTAATTTTAAACATTAAGAAAACCATGACCGAGCCTATTAATTAAAAATCCGAATTCCTGACTTATAATTTAAATAATACAACTGTTACAAAAGTTTTTCCGACCCGGGTTAGTTATAATTTTGTAAATTTTTTTTTTTAAATTAATTTGTAAAATATTGATAAAATAAGCAAACCATGCCCTCGAGAATACTTATATTCTAATTTAACATAATATTTTTTACTTCCATGCTGGACTGGGAGCGATAGAAAAACATAGAATGTGCCAGCTGCATCTCTTCCCGGGCATGCTGTAAAAACCAGCTAAGGGATTCGAGGGTTTCAGTGTATTGCAATTTAGGCGATGGGCTGACAACCTGTCACTATAGCGATATACATAAACACCTATAATAACCCTCAAAACTTGTCAGACGTGGCGGAACGACCTTTGGGTCGTTTTTCGCTCTGCCTACCCCTTTAGGGATAAAGGCATGATTTATGTATGTATGTATTTTTTTATGAACTGCCTCAACTTTTACGTCTGATTTAGAGCTGTTTAATTTTCTGGCCGTAGCAGAAGCAAGCGACAAGGAAGCTGAAATTTATTTCGGCTATAGAAAGTTTGGAGAGTGCAATTGTAAACTTACGCCTAGCTGTGTGCTGGGCGGATTCAAACAATCACTTTACTGCTCATATTGGAATGAGCAGTTTGTGTGGTGTGGGTTGTTCAATAAAACAACTAAATGAACTCGCAAACGTCTTTACCAGCGGTAACTGTATAAGGGACAGCTTCCCGCAATCTAATAGGGGTTTCAGGAAATGAAAAAAAAAAATGAATTTTCCATAAAAATTGTCTGATTGAAATTAGGTATCATTTTGTATGAAAAGTAAAAAAAAATTACATTTCCTGGAAAAAAAAAAACCTCGTGTCAGTTGTTCAGTGTCGTTAACTGAGCGAACCCTACTATCAGTTTGCGGGAAGCTGTCTCTTACACCCCTTATAGTGGTCGAGACCTGAGGTCGGGACCCAATCTTGACGTACGCACCGAAGCAAAAATCGTCTTTTGCCTTCAGCAAACCAATTGTTAAAATAAGGCCCGTATTTATAAACAGCTCTCAAGTGTGACAGCGAGTTTGAGTTCGTATCAGAAATGTCATTTCAGTACAAAACGACCTGTCAAATCCATACTTAATATTGACCTCAATTTGAGATCGCTTTATAAATATGAGCCTTAAGAATCCGTAAAATATAAGAATAATTACGTAGGTTAGTTACTAATGAAATTCGTCATTATAAAAAAGAAAAGTTAATTAAGCTTCCCCTTCTTAAAAACTTTTGAATAATTAAAATTTGGTAATAATGACTGCCCAGGACTTATAGCTTAATGCATATTTTACTAACTAATTTGGCTCGCGTCGATCCAATTATATGAATATTGTCCTGGTGCCGGCTCCCCCATTGTAAAAGCACCACTGGGACTTATTGTTTGTATTACATTTTTGCTTATAGCTTACATTCTTTAATCCATCATTTTTTTATTATTATTTATCTGTAAATACTTCTTTTAATATATAAATAAAATAACATAATCCTACAAAAGAATAAAGTTTGAATATGGATTATAAAAACAAAAGATAATTATAAACATATATGAACTTTTTTTTTTATTTTTTTTATTTTTTTGTTATGGCACTAGAATAACTCTAACATGTCACGGTTATACAACGTGTAACATAATATGCATCATGAAATGTGTGGATCTACCCATGAAACTGAACAACTTTCCCTAGGGAACATATTTCGAAATACGAAAAAAAAATTGACTTCCCATACTAAATGCACTATCAGCTGACGCATTTTGTATGAAACGTCATTTTTTTCCGTTTTTTGACCTATGTTGCTTAGGGAAAGTTC
This sequence comes from Scrobipalpa atriplicella, assembly GCA_029255725.1. Lineage (NCBI taxonomy): Eukaryota > Metazoa > Arthropoda > Insecta > Lepidoptera > Gelechiidae > Scrobipalpa > Scrobipalpa atriplicella. The sequence goes on along the minus strand of JARACY010003120.1, from coordinate 33,687 downwards.
AGGTTCATGGGTAGATTCGGTAGATTCACACCTTTCTCGATGCATATACCCTTTCTGTTACACGTTGTAAAAGTCAAAAGTTGAAATCAGAGTCATAAGCCCTCCGAAGAATGAACACATGAAAGCGATTCAGTTTGCATTGCCCAATAAGAACTTCGCAAAGTTTCGAACCCATCTGAATCGATCTGTAGGTCAAGAGCAATAGACAATTTCTACTATGATCGTGAGAGAACAGAAAGGGACGGCAATATTTTTTAGTTAGTTAAGTTGTGTTCTTATCAAATTGATGTCAATGAAACGAATCGCTACATTATTTAGTATTCTACCTATTTCGGTATTCCACTATGCTAGAGGTACCTACTAATTTGTTCTTTACTCATACTAAAGTTCTATCCAAATAATTATATATTTATTGTGAAGAGGTTTAGGTTTTTTGAACAATAAATGTTATTCATATCTAGATATTAATATTATAGTTCTCATAGTCATCATAATCCCTTGCTTAGTTAGAGGCTAGAGGATGCTGTATAAATCCACCTTTGCCTGCAGCGAGACGAGGTTGGCTGACTAACGAACCAATCATAGGTGAACAGATTACCAGAACTATACTCATAGCTTACCGTTTACCATGGAAAAAGCCAACACCACAGGAAAACTCATTTACTCACGGGTGGTCCTCCGTAGTCTAGTGGTCTTGAGTCATGGGCTCCCGATCCGGAGGTCCTAGGTTTGATTCCCAGGCCAGGGGGAACACAAAGTTCATATTTGTTAATTAATAACTTTGTGAAATTTTCCCCAGTTTGGTTAGGACATTGCAGGGGCTGAATCACCTGATTGTACGAAAAGAAAAAGGATTTCGTGCTTCGGAGGGCACGTAAAGCCGTCGGTCCCGGTCGCTGTCTTTGATAGTGGTCGTTACAGAAACCATGTTAGAGGCCTAATAACTGTGGCGGTTTAAAAACTATGACACCAGGGTACATCGAGTCGATCGGCTCGGTCGACTCGATACCCACACGACAATATAGAAAAACGAGAACCGAAACGCTAATTCAGAATAACTTTACTAATATTATTTTTAATAATAGAGAAGAGATTAGTCTGCAAACTGTTTGATCCCCACCGTGCAGTGCTTATTATGGGGGGCGCCCCTGGCAACATTTCATATTATTCACCCCATGCAAATATAAAGTTGAATAAACAGATTAGAATACGTTCTTGATAAGCTTAAGTTTAGCTTAAGCTCGTTAGTATTCTCGTAATAAGCCAAACAGTTTAGCTAAAGTTCAATAAATTGCTCTGTGACAAAAGTAAAAATTCAATCATCAATTGCTGAAATAATTTTATGGTGTATAAACATACCCATGATCTGAAAAAATATTTGGATATTTTACCATGAAATGATACCCATGCAGAATGACTAGAGCCGCTGACACCATTTGTAGGGGAGGGCCCATAAACCAGGCTACCACCCGTTGGACCATCATATTTATCACTACCTACCAGACCACCACCCGTTGGACCACTATATTTATGACACACAGCTATGGCTATATAAACCTATTTTTGATACACGTTCTCAATACAACTCTGTATCCCAAACTATTTCAAGGCTGAAAGATAATATACGAATCTTTTTTACCAATAATACGAAGACATAGTCAAGACCATTTCCCACAACCTTTAATCTGGGATACTAGAATATTGGATTCCAATTCTCGGGTTTCAGGCTTCAGGGACGCCTGCAAACTTTAATCAAAAATTATTTGTATCATTTTGTCCGTAATTTCAATCCAAGTTTCAGGAGGACTGGGCTCGCAGCACTAAGCAATAGTTAGACAAAGAGACCGTGAAGATAAATGGGTAGAACGAAAGTATGGTTCTGTAATGATTCTAGAATTGGCTACTTTCAAACTAGTCAAATCAGCAACTTTTTATGAAATGTCAAATACGCTTTTTGTATGAAAATAGTAAATTATGACGTCACATTTTAGTAAATATTGACTAATCAAATCAATAACTTATATACTTTTAATTCGATTATATTAAAATCTAAATGTGCATTTTTTTTATGATGAATGAAATCCACAATATTTTTAGCCATTAGTTTTAAGTATAAACGTTTTGAATTTTTTAAGCTACCCAGTCAAGTACCCAATTAGCTAACACTACACAATGTTTTCGGTTCGGTTAATATAAATGGTAACTTTTACCAAAGATCGTGCTAGAGATTATATTTTTGGATTCTTTCTTCTTCTGCAGATATAAACGCTATTGCCCCAATATTGCCTCTTGATTATATCGTTATCTATGGATGCATTCTAGAAATTATACGCTCTATTTAGTATTTAACAAAATTCGTATAAACAGAGTGTATTTCTTTTTTCAGTTTGGTTTTAACGTGTTTTGTTTTTTAGAGTATTTTTAACTGTAGTTATATTTTCGTTTCTCTGAACTTATTTTCGAAAAATATTCAAAATTATAATAACAAGGGTGAAAATTGAAATAAAACTGTATATAAAACCTATCTACGAGTGCCTATCTCTCTCTTTGAAATGACATTTTATATGAAAATAGTTAGTACGGTGGTAACCTGCCTAACCATTTTAAATCACTGTGCCTAACTCTTAACTAAAGAGTATTTTGCGAAAATTCTTTCACAATTGCTTATTTATAGTGAAAACAACTTTTTTGTGAGCACTACCTCTCAGTATAGAAGTGGGAGGTGCAAGCGCAGCGGAGTAAAGGGAGCCGGCGCAACTTTAAGTAAGTATTTGATCCGGGCCGCGTTGTTGCTGCAACTCAAACAATATTCCACGAAGTTGTAGACTCAGTCTCAAAATATTAGTGGATTTCGTAGAACAAACAAGATGCAGATTGTAAAGCTACCTATATATACTGGGTGATATTCATATACTTACTGCCACTATTATGAGGTGAGTGTTCACAGAAACTGAGATCGAGGAAGAGATACTAAAATGGAAGAACGGATAGAAAAGTTGCTGGGAAACACTACCTGTTGAAAACACTCTTGTGTTTTGTGGCAGGAATGAGATAATTCGTGGAATGCCATGAAATAAAGGCACACTTCGCCTTTCATTGTCCAAATGTCCTTTCATTTCGGCCATTGAGTGTTTTACAAAAACCATTTCGCGGACTGGTAAACACGAACATTGAAATATCAGGTGTAAAGGACATTAAAACACCAGGCATGAGGGACAACTTAACGCAAACTGATAGGGGTTGCTCATGGCTGGTGTTTTAACGTCCTTTACACCTGATATGTCAATGAATTCGTTTACCATTCCGCGAAATGGTTTTTGTAAAACGCTCAATGGCCGAAATGAAAGGAAATTTCGGGAATTGCGCGTTTTGAATTTGCCAATCCGCGAAGTGTGCCTTTATTCCGGCCAATGGGCGATTTCGGGGATTGTGCGTAACATATATATATCCGATGTAAATATCAAAACTTTGATATATATATATCAACACACATTTTTTCTTAGTTTTTCTCATATGAATTGGGGCCAAATTAATATTATTTAGGGTCTTTTTAATTATTTTTATAGTATTCAAGCTGTTATTAATTCAGGAAAATTTTCTTACTCTGATTATATATTCAAAGATTACATTCAATCATTATTAAAATAAAAACTATTTCTTAGTTGAATATATATCTTTGATTTTTATTTAAATATCTGATATTTAAGACATCGGATTATATGCATTTGCATGTTTGCATATGCAAATGCATAAAACGGTCCTTTTTCAGAGTGACTGCATATTTTAGTACATTTCTATTAATAGTGCATATTTTAGTAGTTAAATGGGTCAGAGGAGTTGTATTATGCGGAAAAAGTGAAGAGCCGCAGCCAGTGGAGTGCTGCGCGTGCATCTTACGAGCAGTACTCGGTCAGCGCCCTGACTGAACTAGATCAGTTGAAACGGATTTCAATCAAAATTCATGAAGATTGTTCGTCATTCTGAATGAATTGTTCGATTCAATTGAATTTAATTGCTTGCCGTTTGGTATTCAACAAAAATCGTATAAAAATTGTGAAAATTAACGTGAATTCATATAATACTTAGAATTTGGATAATGCATATTTTGTGCATATTTCACTTTTTAGTGCATATTTGCATACATATTTTGGCATTTTTATAGTGCATATAATCCGATGTATATTATATTCCTTCAGCCGGGTCCACCTAAAGCGTAGTCTTCCTACTTCATATATCACTGATATTTATCATAAAATCAGTGGATAACTATCGTGATATGTATCATGCATGATACCTTCATATAATTGATCCTTGAACCCTGATCACAATATAAAACTGAAAATAATCTGTATAGTTCACGAAATGTTTCACCTTTCTACAAATCAAGGTTTTTAATACATAGTATATTTTATTGAAAAGAAAACAGATCCCATTTCTCGAAATAAAAAATACAATTTGATTTATCTGTATGTGAGTGAACGCATGAAGAGGAATTATGCAATATACAGCAAGTGAATATCGAAGTGAGGAATAATGAGAGCAGTGATACCTGCTGGTTATACCGCCAGACAGTTGTTTGGCTTGAATATCTCGTAGTTAGTCCAATTATTTCTCCCAGTAATTTCCGGTATTCATCTCCGCACTATGGAGAATTAATTCTCTCTGTTATGGAATATGCTGGAATATTGCTGCTAGTTTGATAAACTTTCAACTCAAAAGGAAGCTTGCGGTGGCTTTATTTTAAATGATGAGTTTTGCAGTATCTATATACCCTTTACATAAGTAATATTATAACCGTGCGTGACTGAGTATAATATAATACTACTTTTATTTATTTTCTAACTAGCTCTCCACCCCGCGGGTTGACTCGCCGGCTAAACGATTATTTTTCCGTGGTTGTGAGTTATTTTTCAGAGACAAAAAATCGGATCTAAAGCAGATTTCTGTGTTTCCTCATGTTTTGTTTACTCATCAGCCCATTACGGTCCACTGTTAGACATAGAGCTATCCCGTGTTACACCATTAAGCCGTCTTCAGCCATTCTCAACCAATCTTTGCCGCTGCCTTACGAATATCATCGTTCCACTGTCTGCCAATTTGTGGTGTGTTGAGGTTCATCAGAACATGTCAAAGGGGCCATCCACATAATCGGCTCTGTCTCACTCCACATAGCCTAGAGTACAGTCAAGTGCCAACCCATCGCTAAATCTAAATGAATAGCTTGCGTCAATCTACCTACTTGTAGTGTTGTGTGTATTGTAAATATCCATATCAGGGTTCAAGGATATATATCAACGGATGTATAATGTATATCATGATATATATCCATATGATATATATCCGATATTTATGTAAAAATCAATGATATATATCCAACTAAAAAAATGTTATATATAATGTTACGGCTAATACCCGAAGTGCGGCTACACCTAGTTTTAGCCGGTTAAAACTAGTTGTAGCCACTTACTCTTGGCTAAACCTAGTATTAGCCGATTGTTTTCGGGTAAAACTAGGTCTAGCCTTCATCATGCCGGCTACAACTAGGTCCAGCCATTCCCTGTTGGATAAAACGTGGATAAAACTAGGTCTATCCGATATCATTCCGGCTAGAACTAGGTCCAGACAATCCCTGTTTATTTGCTTTAAATAAATAAAAATATATATATTATATAATATTATTCATTTTAAAAATGTTTTTTTTTTTTTAGGCTGCGGAATTTATTACATATCACCTAATATATTTCAAATCGTTCTGTTGATATGTAGAGCATTTATAAGCATATTATTCTCATTAAAAAGAACCCACACAGGGGCACAGGCAGTTGCTATCACAATAACAGCTTGATTATTTTAGAAATAAAATTAATAATTTATTTGTGAGTAAAAAAACAGTTAAAGACCCCTAGACTAAGGTAAACCGAATAAGAAAAAGAAAATCTAAAAAAATATAAGTTGATATAATATCAAAATTTGGATATTATGTCGGATATAAAACAAAAAAATCCGATTTTTTCATTTTTATTATCGGATTTTTTCGAACCCATATAGAGATCTTTGTCGAACAGTTGACAGACAGAACGGTATGTTTGTATGAGAATTTTTACTAGAAAAACAAGAGAGGTACGTGCTTTGACTGATCTTCCCCATGACAAAGCCATAGGTGAATTGAAGCAGACAAAAGCATTGTTTCCGCGAACACTCGTATTCAGAGATGCGTTCTCACACCTATATCATTCAAATTACCTAAACTAGGTACTGTTTGCACTAGGAAGCTCTTATAATACAATCAGGATAATTTATTAGGTACACTGAGAAAAATGACATTTTGGCGTAATCTTAAAATATCGTGATATCGGTGTAAAATAGGTGCGTTGTCATAAGAAAAGGAGATAATAGCTCAATATCATGCCATTTTTAAAACGTGTAAGATGTAATCAAATTATTTGGGTAATTAAGGTAACATTATGATGCTTATCACCTTAAAAACTGGTCACTTAAAATAATATTATTTTCTTCATACAACAACACTCAGTAATCGTAAATAAAACACTTTCTTACAAATTTGAATGATACTCATAATTTAGATTATATTTATAAAATACAATGAAAGTGTCACCGTATTTAATGCAGATTTCATATTTTATTATGAAGACGTATCTCTTAAAATATACTGAAGTCACCATATTGTAGGTAATAGGGTAGAATACTATAATACGATTACTGAAAGTCATATTTAAGAGGACCTTCATCAACTTTTGTATGATTCCTACAAATTTACGATGACACTAATCAACTTTCTGAGATTTCCTACTACATTAGTATTTCTTTTAACTTCCCTGAGGCGGGATGGTAAATGAGAATATTATAATCATAGAGATTCTTCCATGCTGGACTGGAAGTGATAGAAAAACATAGAATGTGCCAGCTGCATCTCCTGCCGGGCATGCTGTAAAAATCAGCTAAGGGATTCGAGGGTTTCAGTATTCTAATTTAGGCGATGGGCTGACAACCTGTCACTATAGCAATATACAGATCTATCTGGAATAACCCTCAAAACTTGTCAAACGTGGCGGAACGACCTTTGATTAGGTCGATTACGCTCTGCCTACCCCATTAGGGAAAAAGGCGTGAATATATGTATATGTATGTATGTATGTAGAGATATACAATTTATTTTAAAAAGATTTTGTTGCTTATAGTGTTCATACTTACAATAAAAACATAACAGAATTCTAATTTAAAGTTCTGAGCTCGCAGTGCGCCTATTTGAAAACATAAATCAAAAGAATAATTTCATATCTTACATGAATGGAAATAGCGTGGGATTACTGCTTATTGTTTACTTGAAACTGTAGTGTAGTAGGAGGAATTAATTACAAGGAAAGGAAGGTTAGTGTAGTGAAGCGTTCACACTTTGACGGAAGCAGTAGGCCCAACTGACAGGATATATCTACTCTAATTAGATGATGCGCTATTTATAAATTAAATTCCTACGTCATTAGGTTGATGAATTATGTATATTTGGCCATACTCGAGCTTCTGATTACGCACAAATAATCCGAGAGATGTCGCTGTTAGTATCTGAAACGCGGTATCGTTGTGTTCACGGCGTTATCATAAGTAAGCCGGAGCGGTTGGTATCGGTAACTCTGGTATCCCTTCAAAACGTATAAAATAATAGGTCATAACCCAAAATAAGAGGAAATAATAATATTTGGTATGACACCACCGGAGATGTGATGACGTCGTCACGAAATAGTAAGAAAAATAATAGGTCATAACCCAAAATAAGAGGAAATAATAATATTTGGTATGATACCACAGGAGATGTGATGACGTCGTCACGAAATAGTAGGAAAAATAATAGGTCATAACCCAAAATAAGAGGAAATAATAATATTTGGTATGATACCACAGGAGATGTGATGACGTCGTCACGAAATAGTAGGAAAAATAATAGGTCATACCACGAGATATGAGGAAATGGAACATAAACAGTAGGAACATAATTAAGTAATGCATACTCATCCCACTAAATCCATGATGATATGTCCTCTTAAATGCCGTTATCATCAGCAACAGTATTATCATCCTTATTTTTGGTGATGTCAGTATGCTCCCTACTTTACGTGAATTCATCATGTTTTAAGCTGAATTCACGTCATCTATCATTATCAGTTTTTTCAGTGTACGAACATCCTAATACCATTATCCTGATGAAGTCTGTATTTATTTATCGATAGCATCTACGAGTAGATAGTGTGGTCAGTACCTATGTGTGCACAGCTCATTATGTAAAAACTTAGTTGATAATTTTATCCCTAAAGGTCATTATATATTTTTATCTTTTGTCAAATACATTTTGAATTTGCACTGGGTTTGGCCTCAATATTTGTCATGTCAGACGAAGAGGAAACGCCATTTACTAGCTGTTAAACTCTGCCTACCCCATATGGGATAAAGGCGTGACTATTATGTATGAATGTTTGATCAGGAGGGGGTGGTGCGTTTCTGAACTTCTACCACACGAAATCAAAGTAAATTCAATTTTAAAATTCTACAATAGTAGTCTAATAATTCGCAAAGCAGAACTAAAGTCATATGGCAGTTTGTCCACAGGTCAAACAATGGCGTCCAGGTGGTGGAAATAGAGCCAGAATCATTTATAACCGGCAGGGGGAGGGGAACTTACCGAGACGGCGAGCGGTACGTACGGTCCTAGTCAGAAAGAGTGTACCCTTCTCGTCACTTTCTCTCTGATCTGGCTAAACTGTTCTAAAACCAGTTTTTAGAATTTAGACTTAACTGTTTAGCTCATGCTCATGGGAATATAGCTATACCGCCGTATTAATGGTGACAGACTGCTGACAATTCGTGGCACAACTCACATAATCTCCGTCAAACCCAATACAAGTGAGGAGTCGAGTATTTTTTTATTTTGCTAGAGAGACGATGGTGATGATCACTGATTAGAGAAAGTCGCTGCCGCATTTACTCTTCTGTGGTGATGATGATATGAATGATACTTGTTCGTCGTCAATAATAAAATAATATTGAGCTTAGTTGTATTGTAATTGAGTTGGCCTTGGATTTATGAATGTACTTATTTATTTAAAGATTCTAAAGTTGTTCTCTGGCCTGGATCTAAACATACCGCGTGTAAGGGACAGCGTCCCGCAAACTGATAGGGGTTGCTCAGTCAACGAAACTGAACAACTAGCACCAGGAATTATTTTCAGGAAATGAAAAAAAGTTTTGCTTTTTCATACAAAATTACCACATCGATCAGACAATTTGTATGGTTAAACAAAATTTTTTTTTCATTTCCTGAAAAAAAATCCTGGTGATATGTGCTGAGCAACCCCTATCAGTTTGCGGGACGCTGTCCCTTACACCCGGTAATTAGAAGTCGTGATATTACCGAATTGACAGCATTACTGTGGGCGCGACTGTACCTAGAGCTGGGGGACTGTACCCGCTGCATTTTGCATGAGTCCGGTGTCGCTGCCCCATCCACCTCATATCTCCAGCCTCACGGACACCAACCAAAAATGTTATTGAAATCCTTCCAATATTGGAACCGTAGTGCCGAACAAAACGTGAGTGAAGTGAAAGTGGCCGAAACAAAATCAGCTATCCTAGCTTTCTTGCTACTAAAGCAAAAGTTTCAAAGGTTTTTTTTTTTTCAAATCCTGGATAATTTGTTATTACTTCAAGTATCTGTCTTTCTTTTGTTTTTCTTCAAAGTTTTTTTTTAAAACTAACTGTCTAAAGTATAGTCAACATTATGATTTGTTGAGTTGAGCTTACTTTCATACAGTCATTATTAGTAGTAGCTTTTTTTTTCTCTAACTTAAGTATTCCAAATAAGATTAATTGAATTTGTGGGTTAATTAAAACAAGGCATTTAAAATAATATAAATCGTCGTCGTCTTAATCTTTATTGTTAAGTGACAATCCAATAAAGTTAAGGGATGTAACCATAATGAAGTCTAAGCTTATGCAATAACTTACATCGCCTCACGGGTTTCTCACTGTGCGTATAGATTTTGTATTTTGTAATCATATATGCATGATACGACTATTAAAAATATAAAATGCAATAAGTGAGCATAAAAAATGTATAAGTAAATAAACTTTAGTTCACCTTGAGAAGTAGAAGCTTGTAAAATGTTTACTTTGTTACACACACAAATGGAATTTATTAGGTGAATCAAGTATACTAGCACTTTCCATATGAATCAGGAGAGAGATAGATGCATCTCTGTTCGTAGACATGATTCTGCGGTCTGTGTTTGTATAATAGGACTAAGACGTTATTTTCTACTCGTTTTGCATTCCGTTTTCTCTGCATACTGAGGGTTTCATTTCGCGCTCCATGCCATCTCCTCCACAGATCGTTGATGTTTCGAGGCTGGTACCTCAGGTCTTTCACATGTTCTTCTTTTACTTGGTGAACGAATCGATTCACAGGTTTTACTTCATTGTTGCCCCAGTTTGCAAAACGAGTCACTATCGGTCTGCGTATCTTGATGTTTCGGCTTCCAGAAGACAAGATGGGTTCAAACAAATTGATTTTATGTTCCATATGTTCCAAGTTATTTGACGTAGATTTTTGATTGAGAAGTAATAATAGAAATGTCATGAAATAAGCTCTCATTTTCGCTCCGCAAGCACAACACGTTAAAGAGAAATCAGGAGATCTATTGATGTACTACTGGTAGATCAGATTTATTTTAGTTCGTTTGTTAGTAAACAAATTATGTCATCTATAATATTATACTAGACACAATACATTTATTTGGGAAATAGATGGAACAACAACGAGACAGTTACGTGGTAAATTTATTGTACAGTGTTCTTTCAAAAAATCATAATGTGTGCACAGATTGTTGGTGCAATAAATTTCCTAATGACTTTATATTACCTACTTAAACAATCAAAACATTACAAAAACAGTTAGCACTATGAAGTTGATCATGGGCAATTTAAAGAAATGTTTTGTAGAGTCAAAAAAGTCTGGTCAGTTTTCGATGAATTTAGCTTCAGAGGTTATTCAAGTAGGTATGGCCTCTTTATCTTAAATTTTACTCATATTACGTATATTTATGATATATGTATAGATGAAATATGGGGGAGTATGAGTTTGTTTGTCATAATAAATTGAAGTTACCTAAAAGGCTACCTATAGTTTAGAGGTTAATGAAAATACAAAATAGCTCCCCTAACATAATAAGTAAAATAGATCCCAGTCTTTACCACCCGTGCACTTGAAATATCAAATAAAAATTTCATCCTACTCGTAACTTTGCCTCCGAGCAAGTCATGTAAGTAGCTCCTAGTGCAATCGCCTAAAGTAAGCAAATCTAATTTATTATTTATGAAACATCAAGGTGAACTACACACGTAAAAGCAGGTAAACATATAAACACCCATAACGGTGGCTTAATCTACCCAGTGCTAACAGAAGGTAAGATACTTCAGAGTGGCACATGGTATGACTAAGGCCCGTATTTATAATCAGCTCTCAAGAGTGACAGCGAGTTTGAGTTCGTATCAGAAATGTTATTTCTGTACAAAACGTTCTGTCAAATCCATACTTAATATTGCTCTCAATCTTGAGATCGCTTTATAAATACAAGCCTATGACTGTAGTAAGTAGTGATGCCGAGATCTAGGTTCCTTCTTTCTCATACGTACATAATTCTTTTCATATATTGTAGTATAACTTTGTCAACGTAGACAAGAGAGATTTTGAATTCTACTTCTCTAATAACAATTTATTCTATAGGCTGGTCTATTTCGAAAGACAGTTACAAAGGAAAGTTGATCAGTTTCATGAGTAGAACACACCCTTAAAATATAAATTACCTAATTGAATTTCATATTGATCGGCCTAATACCAGGCAAATAACATTATTTTCAGAAATTCTTGCCAGAATTACAGATCTAAATTACATAGTATAACTAAAGTTAAAAAGTGTAAGGGGGAATTTTTTATACTTCAGGTGGGGCTCCCTGGGAGTCGCCGGCAGGGTCTGAATATTACATTAGCCTCAAATTGTTTACGTCGTTAAGAGAGGAACTTTCCTCAACTCAGGGTGTCGTCCAACTTCTACTTGGTACTGGTATATCTACAGTTCTTTTTTACTTGCTTTTGAATAATGCGTTCCAGGCACTGACCTCTTTTATATTATACAGTGTGATACTAACAGATAAATAAATACTAAGGCTCGTATTTATAAAGCAATCTCAAGATTGAGAGCAATATTAAGTATGGATTTGACAGACCATTTCGTACTGAAATGACATTTCTGATAGGAACTCAAGCTCGCTGTCACTCTTGAGAGCTGATTATAAATACGGGCCTAAGACCTGTCGTAGACAACTTATTATAAGCTTTTATTTAACTTGCAATGTAATTATGTGTGTTTGGGTGGAATCTCGCAACTCAATTTTGAAGCAATTCAACCGATAAAATTGAAATTTTGCACACTTATGTTAATCCGGTGTCAATGCAATATTATGATATCATCGATGATCTCGTGATGGAGTTGACAGATATCCACTGGATCATGGAAAGTGATAAGATATCTAAATTTAGGCTCATTATATTTGTTGTCTTAAGCAGTTTCTATTACACATGATGACCAGGGTCAAATGATGAAGCCGACAGGTAGCCTTCGGAACTGCCTCGTCGGAAGTGAAGTCTGTCTGTCTGTCTGTATGTTACCACATCACGCCAAAACCACTGGACCGATTCTGATGGGACTTTTTTATTTGACTATGTGTTACCTAGGTTCAAACTTAGGATAGAAATAATCACGACATCTGACTTAGGGGGTAGGCAGCAAGTTGTATTTTGTTTGTTTTTTAACCGATTTTGATGGACTCTTTTTATTCAACTGAGCGTTACCTAGACTGAAAGCAAAAATACAAATAATCACGCCACCTGACTTAGGGTATTGGCAGAAAATTGATTTCTTATTGTTAGCTAGACTCATTGAATTGGTTCTAACATTGAGTAAGTAGGTACCCCAGTTTGTATGGAAACCACGCAGTGACAAAAGTATTTAAAATAAAAGCTTGTTTTAAAAAGTTTTTTTACCTATAATTTATTTTTTAATTCATAATATTTTGATACGAATTCAAGTAAAAGACTTTGTACTTCAAGTACCTACCTAACCTACATAAATACTGGCAAACTGTTTGAATGGTTTGCATCATTAAATGTTTATTGCATCCATTGTTCTTTTTAAAAATAACATCAACGACGAAACTAGGTCACTGGACAATGAAAATTAGAGCATCATTTCATATTGTGTTGTAGCAGTGGAAAGACTTACTATAATGAAGTTATTACTAATGTGTTTGATTCTGATATATCAGTATGATAGTGTTACATGTCCAATAGTCAAAAAGCTTTTAACAAACATTCGTGAGTTGGGTCGGTTTATTTCACTTGCTTTTAAGGGATTTACTGAAAGACTTACTGAAGGACTCAGTGATGATAAGTCATCCACACCAACAGCACTAAGAAATGCAAACTCTATGACAAAATCATTCAGTCTGATTCCAGTTATATCACCAAATCTAAACGAGCCTGAACCGCCGGAGTACCAACAGTTGAAACGACATCCAACAGCACTATTACCTACCGATAGATTGATATTATTTCACGGAAGAGTACCCGAAATTCATGAAATTTTAACGGCGGATGGTTATTATCTAACTGTACATCGAGTACTTCTACAAAATGCATCGAAGTCTATGAGTAAAGGCACAATTCTTCTGCATCACGGGTTGTTCGGAAGCTCAGCAGATTGGGTAATGCTCGGAGCTGACAAATCTCTCCCTTACCTTCTCAATAACGCTGGTTACGACGTCTGGATGACAAACGCTAGAGGAAACTATTATTCACAGAAACACAATAAAATTCAAACAAATTCATCCGAGTTTTGGAACTTCAGTTGGCAAGAAATGGGACAGTATGATTTACCAGCTGTAATAGATTACATAAGATATGTAAAAGGCCCTCAAGAGAAAATATATTTCATTGGTCATTCGATGGGAGCTTCGGCATTTTTAGTATTGCTATCGACGTCTAAGGATTATAATGATTACATAAGTATGGGTATTTTACTGGCACCTTTGACAACCATTACAGAGGCCAAAAGTCCATTCCTAGCTCTGCATAAAGCAATGAATCTGACATCGAATAGTTCTTATGGAGAATATTTCCCGCGAAGGAAAATTCCTGTTACATTGTCTAAAAAATACTGCAACAGCCATAGGCTGTTCTGTAGAAATCCTTTATTTTTCTTGACAGGTCCCTTGCATAATAGTTCACCATTAAATAAGGATCGAGATTTCCTGGCCACACTGTTTTCACATGTACCTGCGGGGGGTTCCACCAAGACGGTCATGCACTATGCGCATGTTGCAGACAGTGGGAAGTTTCATGCTTACGGAGACATCAGAAAGGAGTTTCCTTTGAATGAAGTGACAGTACCACTTCACGTTTTCAGCTCCAATGATGACAACCTTTGCTCCATAGCAAGTGTCAAAAAAATCATGGTCAGTATTGCTAAACCGCTAAGACACGTGGTAATCTATAATAAAAACGTGACACACACAGAGTTTGTATGGGGCCATAAAGCAGACGGATTTGTGTTTAAAAGGGTGTTGAAAATGTTAAAAAAATTCAATCCAGCTAATATACCTACAACATTAAATGATGTTTAATTATTAAAGTTATTAATTTCTGCTTTTGCATCTTGTATGTGCCTTATTACTTATCAATACAAGTGCATACTTTCAGTAATACACCTTCACAGCGCTGGTCTACCGCGAGACCCCATAAAATAAAAAACAAAAAACAAATAAAACTTATTTTAAATAGTTTAAAATTACAGGTAATTATTTGTGTAATACATATTATAGTACCAAAATAAATAGTTAAGTATATATATATATATATAATTTGTATTTCTATTCGCTAGCGGGAGCTAGTCCCAACGCCTTTTTCTCTTCTGCGAACGATATCTACTACTTATCGAACCTAGTACCGATAGGCCTATGCATTGCGCAGATGATTTTGGCGTTCTACTATCGATTGTTGTACTATCGATTGTTTGGCAACAACTTAAAAAGTTGTCCTATATGCGAGCATATGTCAGTTCTTGGCCCGTGCCTGCTAGTCCTGTTACATCCGATTACGGTTATAACTGATGAGGAGCCTCGGGCCGCGCCGGATGTGATCCAATTTTCTTTATTAGATTGTAAAATGCGCTTCCGTCCACTACGTCATGTGTAAAGATGCCACTTTATATCAGATATGCGTCATACTTAAGTTTAATACGGAAATATAGTAGTTACCTATGATCTTCTTCTGTCGTTTGGGTTTCGAGTCGATCGACCCAATGAACCATGGTGTCAGAGTTTTAAACCGCCCAATAGCACAGCTAATATGCCTCTGATGTGGTTTGTGTAACGACCACTATCAAAGACAACGACCGGGACTGACGGCTTAACGTGCCCTCCAAATCACGGAATCCCTTTTCTTTTCGGACAATCAGGTAATTCAGCCTACGATTACCCAAACTGGGGAAAATCTCACAAAGTGATAAATTAACATTAATACTTATCAACTTTGTGTTCCCTCCTGGGAATCGAACCCAGGACCTCTGGATCGAGAGCCCATGGCTCGAACCACTAGACCACGGAGGCAGTTGTAGTTATTATAGTATTATTATTGAATATTACATTTGTCATTTTTCGACCTTAATATTTATATTAAATCAATGATCAACCGAAAATTGTACACCTAAATCATTTCGCTTAGGTAGGTATCTAGGTATGTGACGCTAACATAAATTGTTAGAAGCTTTGTGAAAAATAACAAAAAACCGTGTTTGCATTGTATCTACAGTCTTAAAATGTTTACAATAATCAAGGTACTCATACCTATAAGCATTCGCATTATTAAAATATCTTTAGCATTAGTTATCAACAAAATGTTGTCTTTCATAATCATACACTGAAAAAATAACTTGTTTAAATACTAGCACATAAAATAACTTGTTTATGACAATAAAGTTACTTGAAAACCACTACCAAGTTTCTTATAATTCAATCAACATAATCATTGACTTTAACATTAACTTTTTTGTCTTAATCAGTCTCAATCATAATATTACTTTATGTGCTCGTATATAAACAAATTCTTTGATCGAAGTCCAAGTTTTTTTTTTCAGTGTAACATACAGGTTCCAGAGTAAGTAAGTAAGTAATATCTAATCCATTTGGCAAATTAAGTATATGTTAATGTTTCAAAACAACACTTTCACAGAGCATTAGATAAATATTTGAAATCCTTTTATTCCTGCAAAGAAATGAAAGGTGCTGGAAAAAACAAAGCTGTCTGGATAATGCCACCCCCCCTGTCTACAGTTGAAATTTTTGATTTGTTGTTTAACATATTTTGTTATTTTTTAAATTTTAATGTAGTGGGTTATCGTAAATTACCCGTCCATTCACCAATAGGAAGGTCCGGAGGGAGGACGGGCCCATTTCTGGCATAACAGGAATCTGCCTTAAGAGGAATTTGTCATAAACGGAAGCTGTCCTTAACGAAGGGAGGGAATGAGTTTACCAAAACAAAACAACAACGTATGTGAATCCTCTCAAAATAAAGTTCATAGATTTCAGTGCTTCGAAAAGAGAATCAGCAAAAGTGTACTGAAATGGTGTCACTGAGTCGTTGGAAAACTTTTCTCATCTTACGAGATTACTAATAAAGAGGGAATCATGTGTATAAGGATATTAAAATACTTATCTCGTTTAGGAGTTCCATAACTACAACAAGCAAACTGTCTATGGACAAGGTACAGTATTTCCAACTGAGTTTTAGAATAAAGGTAAACAAGGTTTCATGTCTTTTAATCGATGATCTTGCTTCTAAAATAAGTTTTAGCTATTAGATATGACAACATAATGAAATAGTAGTTTTGGTAATTTAACTAATTTTCCAACACGTATCATTTATTTTTGAAATGTATTTTTGAATAATAAGACAAGACACTTTGTTTACCTTTATTCTAAAACTCAGTTGGAAATACTTATAGTTGTATTACCTTACCTATTATACCTTATTATATAGTTTGTTATTAAAGAACACTAAAGTAAAATAAAAAATAATTAATGCTCCTGTTTTTTTTTTTGTTTGGGTTAGCTCTTGACTCTAGACACAAAGGTTAACGTCGACGATGACGAAGACGCCTGTTAATGCACTGGTAGTCTCACGCACCGACAGAACACAGCAAGCTGTTTGGCGCCGGACTCCGGTGAGCCTACCACCGCTTTGTTGGGATCATTCAGCCGGACTTATTCACAGGCAAGCCTGTGTTGCCGTTGCCCGGGATGGACCACTAGGAGGTAGAACCCATCCCACCCCAAAAAGATGATGCTCATGTGAGCGAAATCGGTTGGTTAGTATAAGTATAAAATTGTGGAATAAGTACAAGTGTTTATTTAATAACAAACTATATGATGGAGTTCCACCAAGGGCCGCCAATCGCTAGTATAAATGATACTTATAATTTAGTAGAGCCAAGATAATTAGATCACATTTGACATTTCTTTATCGCTCAAGATATAGGGCAAAATGTTGGGTATATATTCTTATTTTTGGTACCTATTTAACAGCAGTCAAATATTACCTATTAATTATCAATTTATCTAAGTACTTCAATTACAATTACAATTTATCTAGGCTCGTATTTATAAAGCGATCTAAAGATTGAGAACAATATTAAGTGCGGACTGCGGATTTGACAGGTAATTTTGTACTGGAATGACATTTCTGATATGAACTCAAACTTGCTGTCACTCTTGAGAGCTGATTATAAATACGGGCCCAAATAACGTCCAATGTTCATAAACAATAAAGGATTATGACTTCATCTATTGTAATCACGAGGTCTGCCTCATCGGACTATATTTAATTGGCACGTAAAATAATTCAAGGTCCCCATTGCATGCAGAATATTTGCAAGGTATTCTTTCGTTGAGAACCTTTTAAAAACATTGGGTATTTTTGCTGAAGAATCGAGGATTAGTCTATAGGCTGAACTACAATACAAATACACCTCTTATTGGGCGCTTTTCCACTAGACGTCACGTCAACGGCAACGGTGACGGCACGGCGACGATCACGTGACAATATCTATGGGAATCGATGACATGCCGTGACGGTGCCGTGCCGGCAAGTGGAAAAGCGTGTCATATAATTTCATTGATTTTCATACATTATCTCACCTACGATATCGTCGACGGTACCGTGCCGTCGCCGTTGCCGTTGACGTGCCGTCTAGTGGAAAAGCGCTCATTGACTTTCAACAAACCTGGCGCTTCCGCATTTTAATAACGAAGCTAGAAGTAAATAGTGTATACCTAGCCGGACTATTTGGCTTACATGCACGAGTATTAAGTCATCGCTGGCTAATAGCAGACATACGATGCGAGCTAGATTGGCATGTAGATTTATTTTCTTCGAATGTTTTTCATAGTGTGTGTTAGTGTTACCTGAAATCTTTCAAGAAAAATTTGGATATAGGTACCATGTAAATTAAATAAGAGCCAACCCAAATGAACTATCTAGCTGTACAGAGATGTTGTCTGTACACATCACACACATAGTTAGATAAAGATTATTTTGAAAACTGAACTATATTGTTCGACCGCACCATTCAATTGAAAAAATATCAGTCTATTATCGACCCTGCCACATGAACAACCTTTAGAATGTGTCCTATGTTTTACGTGCTTTTTATTTTGTTCCACTCGGTATCGTCAGAAAATTTTTCGGATCATAATTGTTTACAGACACGTTTTCGAACAACCGTTTTAAATCTTTTCGATTCATTTAAAAACTTTACAAGTAATGTTAAAACATATATTGAAATGCCTCTGGAAATTATGAAACAGGGTAAAAATAAGGTTATGAACCATAAATACTTTCCATTCGGAAAAACTAAAGAAACTACAGAAGCGCCCAGGATTAAGAAATTTATGAATCAAGAAATATATGCATCAACGAATGTGGTTATCGTGAATGACCTACCAACACCGAGGTATACAAGATCCTATATTTTACAACCAGAGAAACTTGCGCCAGAAATGATAATGGAAAATGGATACCGAGTAGAAATACATCCGGTTAAAACTACTGATGGATATCAAGTAATCCTTCACAGAATCCCAACAAGACCAAGATCGAAAGTTGCAAAGATTGCCCTTCTGCATCACGGTTTGCTTGGAAGTTCAGAAGACTGGTTGCTCCTTGGACCTAAAAATGCACTGCCGTATTTATTGTCAGAGGCTGGTTATGATGTGTGGCTAGCCAATGCGAGAGGAAACAGGTACTCCAGAGTCCACTACTCAAGGCCGGCAGAAGCGTCATCGCGTAAGTTTTGGGGCTTTTCGTGGCATGAGATGGGACATTACGACTTGCCAGCCGTGATCGATTACATCAGAGATGTTACTGATGAAGCTGCAAAGATAGATTTCGTTGGACATTCAATGGGCGGTACCGCTTTACTTGTGCTATTAACAACTTTACCAATGTACAACAAAATTCTAAGATCTGCAATTTTGTTAGCACCACTTTCTTTTATGTATACTTCCCAAGGTCCAATAAGAGATTTAGCAGAATTTACGCAAAAGAAGGGTACCAATGGCCTTGATTTTCTTGGAAAAAATGAGTACATGAGAGGTGTTACGTATCCAGATAAATTACTGAAAAAATTTTGCGTGGGAGACGAGGAACTATGCGCAAATCCTTTATTGTTTTTATCAAATGGTGGTAAAAATATAACGAATGAAACTTTGAAGAGGGAAATTCTCAGTCATGTACCTGGTGGTGGGTCTACTAAAACAATCATTCATTATTGTCAGTTGTTGAAGAGTGGACATTTTCAAATGTTTGACTATGGTACTGTTGAGAATTTGAAAAAATATGGTGTGCGGTCACCCCCGATGTACCGGCTGAATGACGTCACTATCCCTGTAGCGGTGTTCACGGCTTCCAACGACTGGTTGTCCACCACCGCCGACGCGCTCAGTCTGATGCCAAACATACCATTCGCACTACAACACCACATAATAAAGAAACACGATTTTAGCCATACGGACTTCGTGTTTTCAGAAAGTGCAAGGAAATTAGTTTATTGTCACGTTTTGTATGTATTGGATACTATTCTGGCCGACCTGCAAGCACAGCAGAATGGAAATCATTTGATTTATAGAGCAGACAAGTGTAATTTTATCTGAAGGGATTTAAAAACAAATTTAATATAATAACAGTTTAAAGTTTTATTTATTTTCGTTTGCGTGCTGGTGACATGATAAATTAATATGTAAAGTATGTTAAGTCACAATATTGTACGTCAATTTGATTTAATCGTAGGCATATTAAACCTAGGATTATGATCTCAAACCAGATTTTAATCATAGTATAATAAAGAAAAAGTACACATGATTCGTAATCAAAATGTACTCAATTTGTTATTTAACACGGTGAGTTCAGAATTTCATCATTCTCCGGCGTTTGAAGAAAAACCTAGTTTTTTGATATAAAACCAGATTTTATCATTTTGATCATAAAACCATGACTTGTAGAAACTAAATTAAAAAAATTAAATAAGATGCACAAAATTCGTTATCGATTGTAATTTGCTATTTATAGAGCACATCAACAGTATTTTATGCACGCACGATCGTCGTTCCCCTATAAAGAAATAGTTGGCAAGTTAAAGGCCGCTATAAGTTAGCCGCGTGACGTTTATCAGGTGGTCTTGGTAACACGAATCGGGGTATCACATGTTCATAAGCGATAGCGATCACGATATATACCTAGCTGACCAAATTCTAGTGTATGAATGAATCTGTGAAACTGCTAGGAACAAGGAATGGTGCGATTGAGTAATTTTGTATGGGAGGGCATCTAGAAATATTTATTTTACTAGCTTTTGCCCGCGGCTTCGCTCGCGCCAATTTTTAGATACTTATTTATAATCCCAAGTCTCTTACGTAAATCGTTAATACGTCTCATCGTTCGTCCTTGAAGGACTAATTATCAGTAGTTTAGACCACCGCAAACTACTTAATAATCCTCACGATATAAACTCCCTCAATGAAATGACAAGATTAAGAAATTTACCGTCTGAAAACCTAACTTAGAAGATTAAAATATATATAAGAAAATTGAATCTGTCGAACAAGTCTATTTGTTGAAAAATATCTTAAAAATCTCACGCAGTCGGAGACAATATGTTTTATAAGTTAGTATAATATCTACAATTAAATCATAATATTGCCTCCGAGTGCGTGAGATTTTTTAAGAGATTTTTCAACAAATAGACTTGTTCGACAGATTCAATTAACAAGAGGCCGTTAATAATATTATTCAATGGACATTAAGGCTCGTATTTATAAAGCGATCTCAAGATTGAGAGCAATATTAAGTATGGATTTGACATAACGTTTTGTACTGAAATGACATTTCTGATATGAACTCAAACTCGCTGTCACTCTTGAGAGCTGATTATAAATACGGGCCTAAATTTGGCTTATGGTGCACAAAGTGAGTGTTGGTTTGGAGACAGATAAGTCTCCTTGTTTCTGTCTTTTTAAAGGTAATTAAGTAATAAGTACCTATATTACACTCGCAGTTGGGTTTTTTATTCATTATTTTTTTAAACTGTTTCAAAAGATTAATATTCTGAAATTTCTTAATGATTCTTTAATGCTTCACTGCACTAGGAGTGGCAGATACTTAACATAGAAAGTTCCAGTTACTTCTCTTCGCGGACATACATTAGAGTTGAAACACCTTTTTACGAGGTCGTCAACGCTCTGACCAATCTATAAAGAATACAGGCTAGACTCTGTGTATGTAGGTAGGTAGGCAGGTGTATATCAAGAAAATATCCTTAAAATCTTGTTCCCTGTCAAATCGCGGATTAATATTTCACTTTCGCGTGCTCCGTATCCGCACCCTCTTTCACCCCTCGTCTGGGAAGGGAAGCTGTGCGGTGCGTTCAACATCAAATAATAGCACTTAGTGAAAAGAGGGCCCTAACTCCACACACGATCGATACCCATAAAATATGATAAATTAAATATCAGGTAGGACTTCCATGCCGAACTGGGAGTGATAGAAAAACTTAAAATGTTCCAGTTGCTTCTCTTCCCGAGCGTACTGTAGAAATGACGGAGACGAGGGTTTTGGTATATTATAAAAAGCTAACAACCTCACCTCCCTGTGTGATACGTTTTGTTCTTTCTAAAATGACCCCCATAACATTGACGCTTTGACTACCACGTGGGAAATACAGATGTGACTAGGTATATGATGGTTTGTATCATGGAGTAATATTATGTAATTCTACGTACGTACGTTGTATGTAACATCAGGTATTTTCAGAATGTTTGGTGTACCTAATCGTTTTCACGCTTAATTTCATGTTTCCGATTGCACTGAAAAGCTGCTTGATGTTGAATGTGCCTACTTACAGGTACCTATGATACGTGTCAAGTATGAATAAAAAAAAAAAAGATGTTTTGTTTTTATAATAATTTCTTTTACTTACCCGATACTAGATCATCATCATCATTATTATTCAGCCCACTACTGCTGGGTATAGGCCTATCTTGTCTATTATGCCAATCTTTAAGGTCTTGTGTATACGATACTAGATAAATCATAAATCTAAAACTCGAACTCTACTAAACACGAGACATGGTCCTTTGGCTTGTAAGTACTTGCTACGCTTGGCAGGCGGACTGGCGAGTGCAATACAAAATGTTGTATTAACAGGGGACGCAGCTTCCTATTATTTGGATTAATCCTTTAGGCGATTTTTTTTAATACCGCATTACAGTCTACCTAACCTTGTCTAAGTACTATAATCTAAGAGCTTACAAATAAAAAAAACAAATCGACGTGCACCCCGTGCACCTTATACCCAGCATAACTAATGCACCACAGCTGCACTCGCTGGGTTTATTGCAAAATAAAACATTAAATATTGCAAGTGCGGACCAGACCAGGGACAGAGACGTAGGGGGCGCGGGGGGTATTCAATGATTGAAACTAAGGTGAGGGGTACACTAGATGCCCGCCGCGTATTGTGTACCCCGCAACCCTCTAGAGTGGAACAACTGAATATGAGATCAAAAATAACTCTATTAAATGCTATAAATATAGTACCAAAGCGGATAGATACCTACATGCAATTTCTAAATAAAGCGTGCTGATGATGCCCATTTGGTCATTTTTAAACACTTAACACCCTGTCATATTTCCAAAATAATTTATACAAAATAACAACCAAAATAAGTGTTTTGTCACTTGGGATTGCTTGATTTGAAAAATGTGAAAAGGGTAGGAGCCTACGCATAATTCTATCACCTAGTCATCCGAAACTTCAAACCATAGGTAACCACGTGAGACTCCTATTTCCTAATCCCACTAGAATCTACGAAAACCCTGCCATGGTAAGCTGAATCCCTGCATCATTCTGAGCCTCTAAGGGTCAGTTCACTCACACCGGGAAGCGCCACGAAAACGCCGCCTGAAGCTGCTGCTTGAAGATAAACTGACCCTTAGAGGCTCAGAATGATGCAGGGATTCAGCTTACCATGGCATGGTTTTCGTAGCTGGCTGTACTGCGCGGCGCAGCGCGACGCCGCGACGAATTTTTGAGTTTAATATCATTTTGAAAAGTAAATGAAGTTACCTATATAAGTTCGCGTCGCGTCGCGTCGCGTTGTTTTTCGGTGTGAATTGGCTCTAAGCCGGTAGCTTTGTTATTATTCAATATCCACGCCTGGTGACTCATGTTTTGGTTCTAAAGAAGATTTTCGTTCGGAATTCAAAGGCGCCTTTTGCGGTGTGATCCTTGGTCTTCCGATCCGGCTGTGGGTTCGATTCTCACGAGATGGTGTTGATTTTACAACAATGTAATATATTGTTCTAGTTCAATAAGAGTACTTTGAACTGTCAAATAGCCATTTAATTATAAGTAGGTATATAAGCCAGTAAGTATAAACTAAAGAAACTTCCAAAGAAGCTACAGCTTCGATAATTTTCTTTGATTAGTAAACTTCCAAACCCCCAAAAAGAATAGTAATAATGTTTGCGTAAAATTCATTCACAAAACTGAACCCTATTCAAAATTTGTTTTAGTCAACCGAAATCATGAGGGCTTAGTAGTTCCCCTCCTAAATATTTTTATGAGTCTCAGCTGTAACCAATATGTTATCAGAGATGTCATTATACGGAGGATTATAGTATTGGACACTGTAAATCAATAACAGTATTATACAGGGTGTAAAAAAAAGTACTGCGTTCCTTTGAACCACATGTTCTACTGATGATACCAAACAACTTTCCCAAAGCACATTTTTTTAACTCGAAATGAAATTTTGCATCGTCCATACAAAACTGCAGATGCCGGGGAGTATCTTTGTATGGAAATGACAATGTTTTTTTTTTCGAGCAAAAATTTTATTGCTTTGGGAAAGTTGTTTAGTATTATCAGTAGAACATTTGGTTTAAATGAACGTAGTACTTTTTTTTACACCCTGTATAATACTGTTATTGATCTACAATGTCCAATACTATAATCTACTAAGGAAAATGTGAACTAAGTGCTGCTCGGTGGCTATAAATGTATTAATTTGTTTCTATTGTAAAGAAATGAGTGCTCTTATTGGTTTAAGAACTTTACTTGATTTATATTTATTTTGTATAAATCATGTATTATTTTTCACTGAAAGTAAGTAGAAATACAGTTACGTACGTCAATTTTCTTTTATCTCATTTAGCTGTTATAAAAGTGTATTATATACCTACCTACACCTACCTACACAAAAAAAAACCCTACTTCTAGGCAAAGATTTAGATAATGTTTTAAAAGCCATTTTAAAAGCTTGGATAAAATTTATATTCTTACTTTTACAATCTATGTAATAAAAAATATAGTAGTATCCTAAACGCTAGTGTATTATTAGTCTAAGTAATCAATACACGCAAGAACCTAACCTGGTACGAGTACATTGCGTAGTTGGTTAACTATTTATGATAAGGATGGATTTACTAATGGTATGTATGAAATCATATTGTAATTAACTGATAGTTTTATGAAACGTGTCCCAGCTAGGGATGTGTTGCGGTAAAATTACCCCGGTAAAATACGGTTAAAAACATAATTTACCGTAAAATATAATATTTTACGACAAATTACGGTAATATTCGGAAAAAAAAATGCATTAAAAGTCTGATAGAAAAGTTTACTGCCGAACTTTGTGTTTTATTACATGCATACTACCAAGTCACGCTTTTATCCCTAATGGGGTAGGCAGAGCGTAAAACGCCTAGAAAAACGCGTTTTAACGACGTTTGATAAACATTGATGGCAATTTTTATATCAAAATGTGTAGTATCGCTATAGTGACAGGTTATCAGCTCATCTTCGAAATGACAATGCACTGTAAACCTTGAAAACCCTTTGAGTTTTTACTTCATAAAAGTTCCTCTTAAAACGTCATAAGTCGCCGGTAATTTTACCGTTATTTACTTATGTAAGTGACCGTAAAATTCCCGTATTTTACCAGCGTTTTCGGTAATATTACGTAATTTTGCATCCCTAGTCCCAGCTGACAAAGTTTGTTGTGTTTTCGAGTAGTTGGGGGCTGGTTACACCACCCCGCTCTATACGGACCTTTTTTTTAATTCGCCCTAGTGCTTGCCGTCAACTTGATTTATGTGCAACCAGTAGGTACAGGGAAGGTGGAAAAAATATGATCATTGCGAAGATGGGATAGCATTTTGCATATTAACAGAGGTTTGGAGAGGTGAAGGGATAGAGATAGGGCCCGTGTGGTGCCAAGTTAGAATAGCACCCCATAACTTCCTTCGGGTGTTTTAAAAGGCAACTAAGGGATAAATCCAGGGAATGGGCAGCAGCGTTCCCTGTGAATGGAAAACTTCGCTCACCAACCCTCCTGCCAAGCGTGGTAAGTATGGCTTATACCTCCAATTTTGGGGACATATTAGGGTGGACTGTTGTTGCTTATGACTCACCTATTTGACATTTAGTTTTAATTTTAGGATGACATTTGTATATTTTTAATTGATTCAATAAAGAATAAAAACATTTATCGATTATTGTACTTAATAGATATTTATGCATAAATAAATAAAATTGTAGATTGACTACATTTATGTTAAAAATATACTTTCTTGATATTCATTTGATTTATTTGAAATATCGCACTTGTCATCATAAAATTCACGATTTCGTTTTTAACACCATGATGCAATTCAAAGTGTATAACGGAAATTAAAAACTCCCTCTTGCATAGTAAGTAGCATCTAGTTCAAGATAAGGCAGTTCTCAGCACGCGGTTCGGCGCACGGTCTGCCTAACGATTAGATTTAATTGAAAAAATATACATCTGTCCATTTGCATTAGGGGCATGGCAAATAGGAAGCGGTGTGGTGCAGGTGCGTCGCCATTGCGTCGTTTTTGTATAGAAACTTCAAATCAAGCTGCGCAGACCTAAATTACATACAAAATCGGCGCGCCGGCGACGCACCGGTACCGCACCGCTTCCTAAATGCCATGCCCCTTAAGGCTAATTCACACCGGTAAGCGACGCAAAGAAAAAAAAAATATTAGCTTTCATTTATGATTTTACAGACTGCTTTGTACTGAAATGACATTCCTGTGAGCTCGCTGTCAAGAATTAATATGGGCCTTAGTAATTCAACAACTTTATTACCTCGTCAGAAAAATAAAGAATGAAAACGTTGAACATTGACGTTTTGGTGGAAATATAATGAACCATTCGGATAGATTTTCCCGACAAAAATATTACGGCGCGGCGTTTGACCAGCTGGGGTAATTTGGAGCCACTAATGTGACAACTTTCGTTTCGTTCACCCCCAAATTGCTGTCTGGGTAGGTATAACTCGGCACGTTAACCGGGTTTAAGCAGGCTAATAAAAAACGCTTAAATATATCACGAAAATCCGCCTAATGTAACTAAACAGAAGACTGTGGCTGAAAGTAGTGACAAATAAATAGAAAAACACGCGTTTCTCAACTTTTGTATCTGACTACCATCTCGAATTTTCCTGAAGCAATCTATAGGTATAATGGGCGCAGATGCTAAATCGGCTTCAATTGTGTTAAAGTTAAAGTATGGAGTACTACATAATAGTCACGCCTGTATCCTTTACGGGGTAGACAGAGTACCACGATGACCTCTATCCGGCCGTTTTTCAAGGGTTGAAGGGCATTTTAGGAAGATAAACTGTGAAGGTACGTATTGCTATAGTGATAAGTCGTCAGATTTTCGCCGAAAACCCCTAATTATTCCTATAGTTTAATTAGGAAAAAAGCTGCTGGAGTATTCTATGTTTTTTGGCGCTCCCAATGTCCCAATCCAAATAATAAAATTAAAATGAAGTAAACCACAAAAGTAACTGTAAGTGAATTACTTTTTGTTAAGTAATACATGACGTACACATCCGATCTGGAATTATCTCAGAGTACAAAACAGTTCGCATTGCGGAGATCCAGAAAAAAAAATTAGGGGGTGTCGACGCGCGAGGCCCTCAATGATTTGTTTTCCCTTTTTTCTGTTCGGAATTCATTTGGTAGGAGGTAATCAGTGGCAAATCGTGCAGAAGCGAGCCCAAGTTGATCTTGGCAGGAATTCGCCCAAGAATCCGCTCTGTGTGCATTACGATTTTGTGCCGAACACCCGCGCACGTTAATGGAAATTGTTTGGTAAATAAAACCTTTAAGCTTTTTCAGGACGCTTTTTTGTTTTGTTACAAATTCATGCATTTTATTTTCATGAACATAATCTTAACATTAGATGTTCCTTAAAATCCACATATAGCATTTACATGAATACCTGTAATTTATATTGCACCAACGCAACATCAAAGGGATTGCGGAATCAATGGTGCAGACACACAGCAGGTAAAAATGAAAAGAATATGAATGCATTTATGTTTTTCAGCAAAATCACTACACACATTATTGCATACTCACAATAACCGGACCATCACCTTCACCGTGCTTTCAATATGACAATTTTAATATTGGGCCTACCAGTCTAACAATATAGAGGCTTAAAACTCATCAGGGCCCTTTGACCGGGCTCGCTACACATAAATAAGAGCATAAAACAAATGTTATAATATTTAAAGCTGAGTACCGAGCTCCACCGAGTTTAATCCAAATTAACTCACAGTAGGGTATTGATTCGGTCATAAAAAAGGTACGACGCAATGATATAACACAATAACGCAATGGTATAACAGTTCTCTGGTACGAGGTGTTCCCTATTTGAAAGTCAAAGTTCTAGGAAATATAAAGGTATAACAGCTAGTTCTCTGGTACGACGTGTTGCCTATTTGACAGTCAAAGTTCTAGGAAATATATAGTAGGTATAACAGCTAGTTCTCTGGTACGACGTGTTGCCTATTTGACAGTCAAAGTTCTAGGAAATATAAAGGTATAACAGCTAGTTCTCTGGTACGACGTGTTGCCTATTTGACAGGCAAAGTTCTAGGAAATATATAGGTACTTATAACAGTTATCTGGTACGACGTGTTCCCTATTTGACAGTCAAAGTGCTAGGAAATATATAGGTATAACAGTTCTCTGGTACGACATGTTGCTTATTTGACAGTCAAAGTTCTAGGAATAGTTTTGGACTGGTCAGTTGTGACAGACATTAGTTTTGAGTTCATGGTAAGTACTTAAATTTATTATTAGTGAACAAAATTATCATAAGCAATGTATTGAGTTTAAATTATTTATGGCGTTTTAATGAAAGCAGCAAGTAGATCATAATTTTATTGAAATGTTGATAAAATGAAGAATTTATTTCTGAATAACGAAATTAACGCTCCTGGATTTCCATGAAATATTTTCCGGCTGTAACTCGATTATTCAACTATTTCATTAATGTATTTATACTCGAACTGCTCTTCTCTCGAATTCCATTGAACAAACCTTGATTTATCCAATATTTAGCCAATGGAAAACTCATTTTATTTGTCATCGTAAGTGCATGTTAGAACAGTATGTAACAAACTAGTGTCATGCGATCTACAAAGGGTCACATTTTTCAGATGCACTCAACTGCTGAACGAGATATACTTATGAGTCCTTTTTCCAAGAAATATAACTCCAAAGTCTCCAATGCCCAACATCATGTTAGGCAGGTTATTTTTTTGTAGTTTTTCTTATTAATTAGTCGTAACATTTTCAGCCATTATCTATTACATATTGATGGCCACAGTAAAAGCTGAAACGTTTATCTTGGACCTTTCTCTGAACTTCACAACTCTCCAAGATATAAAGAGATCGCACTATTTCTTGAAATATTCTATACTGAAGTGAACGAAAAGACATTTCCAATGTCAAAATAATATTTCCTAAAGCCAAGTAGAAAAATAATACACAATTATGGTTATTAACTTTTAACAGCTAAAGAATACTTATGTCATTCCTACAAATATCATAGGGAAAAAAAGCTTGTATTTGATACAAAAGAATAGTGATACTTTTACTACAAAACACCGAATAATTCATAGACACAACAATCGTATATTTTAGTTTTCCCTAAGATATTTGTAGGAATGACATAAGTATTCTTTAGCTGTTAAAAGTTAATAACCATAATTGTGTATTATTTTTCTACTTGGCTTTAGGAAATATTATTTTGACATTGGAAATGTCTTTTCGTTCACTTCAGTATAGAATATTTCAAGAAATAGTGCGATCTCTTTATATCTTGGAGAGTTGTGAAGTTCAGAGAAAGGTCCAAGATAAACGTTTCAGCTTTTACTGTGGCCATCAATATGTAATAGATAATGGCTGAAAATGTTACGACTAATTAATAAGAAAAACTACAAAAAAATAACCTGCCTAACATGATGTTGGGCATTGGAGACTTTGGAGTTATATTTCTTGGAAAAAGGACTCATAAGTATATCTCGTTCAGCAGTTGAGTGCATCTGAAAAATGTGACCCTTTGTAGATCGCATGACACTAGTTTGTTACATACTGTTCTAACATGCACTTACGATGACAAATAAAATGAGTTTTCCATTGGCTAAATATTGGATAAATCAAGGTTTGTTCAATGGAATTCGAGAGAAGAGCAGTTCGAGTATAAATACATTAATGAAATAGTTGAATAATCGAGTTACAGCCGGAAAATATTTCATGGAAATCCAGGAGCGTTAATTTCGTTATTCAGAAATAAATTCTTCATTTTATCAACATTTCAATAAAATTATGATCTACTTGCTGCTTTCATTAAAACGCCATAAATAATTTAAACTCAATACATTGCTTATGATAATTTTGTTCACTAATAATAAATTTAAGTACTTACCATGAACTCAAAACTAATGTCTGTCACAACTGACCAGTCCAAAACTATTCCTAGAACTTTGACTGTCAAATAAGCAACATGTCGTACCAGAGAACTGTTATACCTATATATTTCCTAGCACTTTGACTGTCAAATAGGGAACACGTCGTACCAGATAACTGTTATAAGTACCTATATATTTCCTAGAACTTTGCCTGTCAAATAGGCAACACGTCGTACCAGAGAACTAGCTGTTATACCTTTATATTTCCTAGAACTTTGACTGTCAAATAGGCAACACGTCGTACCAGAGAACTAGCTGTTATACCTACTATATATTTCCTAGAACTTTGACTGTCAAATAGGCAACACGTCGTACCAGAGAACTAGCTGTTATACCTTTATATTTCCTAGAACTTTGACTTTCAAATAGGGAACACCTCGTACCAGAGAACTGTTATACCATTGCGTTATTGTGTTATATCATTGCGTCGTACCTTTTTTATGACCGAATCAATACCCTACTGTGAGTTAATTTGGATTAAACTCGGTGGAGCTCGGTACTCAGCTTTAAATATTATAACATTTGTTTTATGCTCTTATTTATGTGTAGCGAGCCCGGTCAAAGGGCCCTAGATGAGTTTTAAGCCTCTATATTGTTAGACTGGTAGGCCCAATATTAAAATTGTCATATTGAAAGCACGGTGAAGGTGATGGTCCGGTTATTGTGAGTATGCAATAATGTGTGTAGTGATTTTGCTGAAAAACATAAATGCATTCATATTCTTTTCATTTTTACCTGCTGTGTGTCTGCACCATTGATTCCGCAATCCCTTTGATGTTGCGTTGGTGCAATATAAATTACAGGTATTCATGTAAATGCTATATGTGGATTTTAAGGAACATCTAATGTTAAGATTATGTTCATGAAAATAAAATGCATGAATTTGTAACAAAACAAAAAAGCGTCCTGAAAAAGCTTAAAGGTTTTATTTACCAAACAATTTCCATTAACGTGCGCGGGTGTTCGGCACAAAATCGTAATGCACACAGAGCGGATTCTTGGGCGAATTCCTGCCAAGATCAACTTGGGCTCGCTTCTGCACGATTTGCCACTGATTACCTCCTACCAAATGAATTCCGAACAGAAAAAAGGGAAAACAAATCATTGAGGGCCTCGCGCGTCGACACCCCCTAATTTTTTTTTCTGGATCTCCGCAATGCGAACTGTTTTGTACTCTGAGATAATTCCAGATCGGATGTGTACGTCATGTATTACTTAACAAAAAGTAATTCACTTACAGTTACTTTTGTGGTTTACTTCATTTTAATTTTATTATTTGGATTGGGACATTGGGAGCGCCAAAAAACATAGAATACTCCAGCAGCTTTTTTCCTAATTAAACTATAGGAATAATTAGGGGTTTTCGGCGAAAATCTGACGACTTATCACTATAGCAATACGTACCTTCACAGTTTATCTTCCTAAAATGCCCTTCAACCCTTGAAAAACGGCCGGATAGAGGTCATCGTGGTACTCTGTCTACCCCGTAAAGGATACAGGCGTGACTATTATGTAGTACTCCATACTTTAACTTTAACACAATTGAAGCCGATTTAGCATCTGCGCCCATTATACCTATAGATTGCTTCAGGAAAATTCGAGATGGTAGTCAGATACAAAAGTTGAGAAACGCGTGTTTTTCTATTTATTTGTCACTACTTTCAGCCACAGTCTTCTGTTTAGTTACATTAGGCGGATTTTCGTGATATATTTAAGCGTTTTTTATTAGCCTGCTTAAACCCGGTTAACGTGCCGAGTTATACCTACCCAGACAGCAATTTGGGGGTGAACGAAACGAAAGTTGTCACATTAGTGGCTCCAAATTACCCCAGCTGGTCAAACGCCGCGCCGTAATATTTTTGTCGGGAAAATCTATCCGAATGGTTCATTATATTTCCACCAAAACGTCAATGTTCAACGTTTTCATTCTTTATTTTTCTGACGAGGTAATAAAGTTGTTGAATTACTAAGGCCCATATTAATTCTTGACAGCGAGCTCACAGGAATGTCATTTCAGTACAAAGCAGTCTGTAAAATCATAAATGAAAGCTAATATTTTTTTTTTCTTTGCGTCGCTTACCGGTGTGAATTAGCCTTAAGGGGCATGGCATTTAGGAAGCGGTGCGGTACCGGTGCGTCGCCGGCGCGCCGATTTTGTATGTAATTTAGGTCTGCGCAGCTTGATTTGAAGTTTCTATACAAAAACGACGCAATGGCGACGCACCTGCACCACACCGCTTCCTATTTGCCATGCCCCTAATGCAAATGGACAGATGTATATTTTTTCAATTAAATCTAATCGTTAGGCAGACCGTGCGCCGAACCGCGTGCTGAGAACTGCCTTATCTTGAACTAGATGCTACTTACTATGCAAGAGGGAGTTTTTAATTTCCGTTATACACTTTGAATTGCATCATGGTGTTAAAAACGAAATCGTGAATTTTATGATGACAAGTGCGATATTTCAAATAAATCAAATGAATATCAAGAAAGTATATTTTTAACATAAATGTAGTCAATCTACAATTTTATTTATTTATGCATAAATATCTATTAAGTACAATAATCGATAAATGTTTTTATTCTTTATTGAATCAATTAAAAATATACAAATGTCATCCTAAAATTAAAACTAAATGTCAAATAGGTGAGTCATAAGCAACAACAGTCCACCCTAATATGTCCCCAAAATTGGAGGTATAAGCCATACTTACCACGCTTGGCAGGAGGGTTGGTGAGCGAAGTTTTCCATTCACAGGGAACGCTGCTGCCCATTCCCTGGATTTATCCCTTAGTTGCCTTTTAAAACACCCGAAGGAAGTTATGGGGTGCTATTCTAACTTGGCACCACACGGGCCCTATCTCTATCCCTTCACCTCTCCAAACCTCTGTTAATATGCAAAATGCTATCCCATCTTCGCAATGATCATATTTTTTCCACCTTCCCTGTACCTACTGGTTGCACATAAATCAAGTTGACGGCAAGCACTAGGGCGAATTAAAAAAAAGGTCCGTATAGAGCGGGGTGGTGTAACCAGCCCCCAACTACTCGAAAACACAACAAACTTTGTCAGCTGGGACTAGGGATGCAAAATTACGTAATATTACCGAAAACGCTGGTAAAATACGGGAATTTTACGGTCACTTACTTA
>JARACY010003119.1:0-35863 GCA_029255725.1 Scrobipalpa atriplicella | reverse complement strand
TGAGAGGAAACCATACTGAGAAAACTTTAATGGATCTAAAATTTAAATACGAATATGTTACAATTTTATCACAACTAAAATGCTGCCTTCTTCATACAAATATTGTAGATGAGTGACCATTTTTGTATACAGAAGGCATTTATTTGTCGACTCGAAAGTGCAGTCCAATATTATTCATGAATAATCTAATCTCTCAAGACAAGAGTGACATATATGAACTCTTATTTTAGTACAAAATTACCTGTCAAATCTCTCAAATAAGCATTGTTCATTAACACTGTGTCCTTCTGGGGCAATATTATACAAGTCTGTGTATGTAGACAGAGTGTTAACTTATTCGTAGGTGTAAACTACTATAATAAACAAAATAGCTAGCAACAAAATAGCTATAATAAATAGGTAGCAACAAGCTACCTTTCCGTACGATCCGGTCCACAATAGATAACAAAACAGCGCATAAAATACAAAGGTCTCGATATTTAGGATCTCGTGGCGAAGGCGAGGGGACAAGGGCCCTTAAACGACCGTACCCATCTTGGGTCGGATGCGATTTTAAGATTTATGTTTGACCCAAACTTCTTGCCACGGATGTTAACAGAAAACTGGATTGTTGGGCGTAAATTGGCATTGATTTGCAAGCGAATTTAATTACGGGTAAAATTTTGTTTTCAAAATAAATACTGGATATATCAGCGTAAAATTGTAACAACTGTTAGTTTACAAACTTACTCGTCAGTTTATAAACATTCGGTAGGTTAGGTTAGATTAGGTTATAAACCTAAGATAGATTATGATCTAACGGTTTATGCAATGTTACGGTAACAGATATTTTGCATTTTATTTCGTACTAAAGAAATAAGGCATCGGATCGAAACACTGAAAAAAAAGGACTTGATTAACCAAACATGGATTTGGGTTTGAATTACCAAAACCCAAAGTCATTGTTGAATACGTACTTATGTTCATGTAAAAAATCAATTTACCTTCATTGTCCTAATTATTGTTTCAGTCAGCATTAAAAAATTACGATTTCAAAACAAACCCTTGAGGCGTAAAAATTATCGCTACAAAGTTGTTTTTGTTCGTTCGGCTCTTCCCAAAGCTGTGTAAATATTAATTTTCTTTAGCGTGACCCCTTTTATCTCTAAATCTTTGCTGTCCAAACCCGAAAGTTTGCGGTTGTTTGCTTAAAAGTTAACAACCAATAGATAAGGCAGTTTATTTATTCAAAACAGAGTGCGTCATGCAGCTTCGCCAGCAGTGTTTTTATTTTTATTTTCTGATGTTTGCGAAGGTTTATGTGCTCAAATAAAATATCATCATCATCACATCGAGAATTCACCAGTTTTGTAAAACAGATAACACGATTGTAGCAACACAGTACCTACCTAAACACCCATTCCTGCAAGATTGTTTTACTATTTTGATATTTTTGGTAAGTATAATTTTTGGTAGTTTCTATATTTTTCCCTTCAAAGGATGAAAAATAAATGTTCATTTCAGATATCCATCGTAGCGTACCCGGAACCGACCGTTGGTAGCAGACGTCACTCTTGATTTGAAAAATGGGTCCACCCTTCATCTGCCACAGAACCCGAACTGTTTTTTATTTTATCTTAGCGAATAGGGTGAATTTTTAATAATTTAATTCTAAGCCATCAGACTTAGATTTATTCAACAAATTTTTGATTCAACTTATAGCATGCCTGAAATTCATATATATCAGCAAGGAGCCTGTAAAAATCGTGTCTCTATTTAGTGGATTGGAGTCAGCAAAAAAGAGAAAAAATACTATCGGAAATATTCTGCAGAAACTTCATATAGAAGAATCCGTTACCATCACGTAACTAAACCTCCAGGCTCGTATTAGTTTTTTTTTCTGACGCTCAGTTTTTTTACTGCATCATTTCTGCTCTATAATAACTGAAATTTTGTATAGCTGTATATTTTTATTTCGCAACTCAAAATATGTTTATTTTTCTGTATCTCTGCGTTATTCACATTTTGGTGGTAAAAACTTCGCTAATAACATATAATATCATATTCATAATGTACCTAGTGATCATTTGCGACACTACATGTAAATAAGTATGATCTCCCAAACGTGTACAGGTCGTGTAATATATTCAACACACCTGCGTAACTTTCAGCATCGTAACCTTCGGCGGTCGAACCTTATCGGTCGTCGCAGATTCTTGTTCAGCGCGTTAAATGACAGTCAATAATATGGCGCAATACACGGTGTTTAAGGTGTTACTGGGTGTTAATGGTAACTATATACAGGGTATAAGGGGTAATGCATATTAGCGAAAGGATCGGCTCGACCGAAGGTTTGACGCTACGAGCTTTCCGCAGATGCAATGAGGCAATGCAAAAAGCATGAACTGCGTTCCGCTTCCTGCACCGAACGTTACGCAGGTATGCCATTTTCGTGAAGTGGAAATTTTAGTTAAGTAGTCTTTATGTGCCTAAGGGTAATAATGTTGCTATTGCTACCTAGGGTAGGTAGTGTTTTGTACAAAGCCCGTCTGGGGGAGTACCACCCTCTTGCTTATTTCTGCCGCCAAGCAGAAGTGTTCGCACTTCTGTGTTTCGGTCTTAGGGGCAAGAGAGCCAGTGAAATTACAGGCACAAGAGACATTCCACATTTAAGTCGGGTCTGGGTCTCACTAGGATCTAGTGGGATGGTAGCTGTTATGTTACGGTGCTGCTTACCATCAGGTGGGACGTAGACGTATATGCTTAGTTGCCACTGTATAACATAAAAATTAATAATAAAAAAAAGACCCTAAGCCATCTCCTGACTACCGCAGATATCAGTCAGCGCGATCGTTTATCTCCCTTGAAGGCGTCGAGGTGACACTTGCCTTATCTACTTTAACCGAAAAAGGTTTTTGTGGATCTGTTCAAAGATATTTCCGTAATTCCTGGTAAATTAGGAAAGATAGCTAAGGTAAGAAGAAATTATCGAATAATATCATATTAAATGGGAAGGGCCGATCTAAGCCACACAAATAATACCTATTATACGCCATTTTTCAAATAAATTCACGAAATTAAAAGAATTTTGTATTTTATCAATGTTTCCAGGCTAAAATTTCTGGATTGGAAGTGACAGAAAAACATGTGCAAGCTGCTTCTCCCTTGAATCCTTAAAATAAAGGATTCAGTGTATTGCCTGCCTTTTTGCTGACATCTAACAGTATGCCCCAAAGAGCAGCAGCTTTCAATTCAAGCAATTATTTATAAAGAGCAAAATAATTCAGCGCTTAGTAAAACTGTGGGTATGCAACAATAAAATTTGCTCAGCACTGTCCAAAGCACAGCACTCACCAGAATATATGACGCGGTATATTGCACTAACGACTCGACGGTTTTTATTAAGTGTGCTCTATTGCGGTTATTTTGCTATTTAGCTTTTTTCGCTGCAGTTTTATCCGCGGCTGACTGACATTTTCGTTTTTATAAATGGGACATACGTAACAAATAAAGAACAATCAGAATACAAACCAAATAAAAATATTTTGCAACAGGAAAGTGTTTCATTTCCTGATAGTATTTCCTGGTGAAAGTTGTTCAGTTGACTGAGCAACTTTCACCAGGAAATACTATCAGGAAGTTGTTCAGTATCAGTTTGCGGGAAGCCATCCCTTACTCCTTGTATTTTCATAAAATAACATCGCATCAGACGAGTGGCTAAACAATCTATTTTAAGAGAACGTTCTCATTTCGATCGCTTTCAAGAGGCCGGACTCTTTAGTATGCTGGCCATTGTAAGAGGCTTAGCAGTGAGCTCTTGGCCGCAATCCCTGATGTAAATTCTATAGGAATAAACTTAGCAAGCTGGTACCTATGTATAGGAAGGTAGTACCTAACCTATATAGAGCAGGCACTCGGGTGCTTAGCTTTCTTAAACTCTACTTCGATAACTGGATTGAAATTCCTTTTTATAACAACCTTTGATCATAAAATGGGACATATTTTTTTTCTTTAAAAAAAATCGAGTAAATTTTTTTTTTCTTAAAATTGAATATTTTTAACGTGTTTCTGTTTAGAAGGCTAGATTTATCAAAAGGAAATTAATGGAGTAAAAGAGCCTGTCAACTTAAACAAAGTGGACACCCAACCCATTTAATTAAAAGTTAAAGTACCTACTATTCAAGGTTAAACTGCACGCTGCACGCAGCCCCAGCATGTATTTGGCAGTCTGCAGTCGCTATTTCAAGTTGGCCTGCACGATGCAGCGACAGACAACATAACAGCGGCACGACGCTACAGTTTCAAAGAGATTCAGCAGTTAGTCACTGCTGCAGTCGGCAGCTGCAGTTGAAATGTGAAGTAAGGTAACTTTTTTTCAAGTTATTTATTAGTCAGCTGTAGCTATATTTTACGTTTTGGTTATTGTCTTTACATTTTCAAAGATGAAAAGCAATGTGAATGTCAATCACAAATATACTTATTGTATTTTTCTTTCATCCTCCGTACAAACGTGTTCCTTTTTCTAAGATGGGACAATTTCCGGTTGAGGTCCGCTCTCATTTCTGTTGTGATTATTGTCAACGGCTGCGGATATGAACAAAACCCTTATTCTACGAAGTAAAACATACTACAGGTGATGGTTTTAAAACGTAAAAATGAAAATAAGAATTTAAGACAGTTGTTTATTATGAAGTAAAACCTGTAGCGGAGAATTAACATTTGAATAATATATGCAGAAATCAAATTATAACTAAGTTCATAATAGTGTTGCCTACCATGGAGGGAAAATTATGTGTAAACTGTCAGTCTTACTAAATTTTCAGAGTATATTAGCGACTTGTTCAACCCTTTAAATTTTACCACAGTATTGTTACAATTTATATTCATTCTTATCCATCCTCCAGTCCTAGTTCCGTCAAGTTATACATGACCTCTTATGTCGTGCTCGCAAAAGGTCAGATCAATCTGATTTTTTTATATGTTGTTAAGACTTAAACCAGTACTAAAATACCAGATTTGCAATTTCCAAAGTGCTTGGGAAAATTCTGTGTGCTCGAAAAACCATAAAATTTTCGGTATTTTTTCAGTTTCTTAAAGAAGCAAGCGTCTAACTGGTATAGTCATTATGGACACTCTAAAAGTAGACTAAATTTGCTTCAATTTGATACTAAAATAATCTCTATACAATCAGTAATTCCCAAGATACAGGTCTTCAAAATGAAGATATTTTTCCCACAAAGTGAATTTTCTTCACAATTTTGACCTATTTTGTAAAATATCTTCCAATACGCATCCCACTTCAAATATTAAGTAAAATAAAGTTATAGTCAATTTAATTAGCTTTCATTTAAGACTAAAATTGTACATGTAGGCCTAGTGATTCTCTAAAAAACGGAAACGGAACGGAAATAATAAAAAAAGTCAATATTGGATTCAAACAGTTTTTACGTCTTTACGGTTTTATATATCAAACACTTAATATTTACAAATAAAATTCACACATAACTGGTCAAGTGCGTGTCAGGCCACGCGCAATGTAGGTTTTCGTAGTTAACTTTGTGGGAAAAAATCTTAATTTTAAAGACCTGTAACTTGGGAATCACTGGTTGTATAGAGATCGTCTTAGTATCAGATTGTAGCAAATTTAGTCCACTTTTAGAGTGTCCATAATGACTATACCAGTTAGACCCTTCCTTCACTAAAATATTGAGCAGAAACTGAAAAAATACCGAAAATTTTATAGTTTTTCGAGCACACAGAATTTTCCCAAGCACTTTGGAAATTGCAAATCTGGTATTTTAATACTGGTTTAAGTCTTAACAACATATAAAAAAATCAGATTGATCTGACCTTTTGTTGGCACAGATGTAGATCTTGACGGGACTATCCGCCCACTAAGTGCGACCGCGTGAAAAGGAAACTTTTTAAATTGATATCGAAATCATCGTAACGAGACTACAAACACATCGTCACAGTATATACCGGGTCACGCAATAAAGCTGCCAGTGCGAAGCGAAACATTCCTAAACAGAAATAAACATAGACCGACACACAATAAAGTGCGGTGGGAACAACGTAGTGCGACACATCCGGGGATCTTTTTCCACAGCACGACTTAACACGATCCGAAATTATGTTACTAGACTGGGCAATGTACAAAATACGGTAACTGACCATCTAGCTTAATTGACCTACCCGCGGGGATGGGTCAACTTAGCTGGTCACCTTTAACCTACATTTTGTACTTTGTTGTTGATCAGTGCAGCCTTACATTATAGCGTGATAACGATAAGATACTT
The DNA here is from genome assembly GCA_029255725.1 of Scrobipalpa atriplicella. Classification (NCBI taxonomy): domain Eukaryota; kingdom Metazoa; phylum Arthropoda; class Insecta; order Lepidoptera; family Gelechiidae; genus Scrobipalpa; species Scrobipalpa atriplicella. The sequence goes on along the minus strand of JARACY010003119.1, from coordinate 29,585 downwards.
AAGAAGCATGCAAAAAAAAAACTGACTGAGGTATAAGTATACCAAACCATGCAAACAAGATGGAAGGAGACAAAATGATGAGTGGGACAAAATAGGCTCGATGCTTAAGAGTAAAAAAACATTCATTCTTATGATCCGTCTAAAGGCATAATAAGGTTGGCCATCTGACGTCGGATTGCGGCCGTGGAAACATGCACTAACATATTAGCGAGATCAGGAACAGTCGCCCCATTACGACCGCGGGCGCCCCGAGACACATATTTGTTCTAAAACATAGTTCCGATTACGAGTTTGAGTTAGTATTTGCTTTGTAATATATGTTTCCAAATTACATATCAGGCAAAGCCACAGAACAAAAGTTACCTGCCACCAAAACTCTCAACTGTCCTTTGAAGCGGATTATCTAATTATGCAAGTTACGAATGAAGTTAAAGAGACTTTTTTACACAGTCTAGACTTTCAGTCAGTGTGTTGTGCAAAAAAGACAATCAAGCCTACGGTTTTTTTTTTGTTAGCCTGGGATGACCCACTGCAGGGCAAAAGCATCAAAGGAAATAAAACACAAAAATCCACGATAGCTTTTTCATCTAACTCCATCCATCGCCCCGTGTCCATATCAAAGTAACGTTGAGTAAAGTAAATGAAAGCTACCAGGATCATTAGAACTCGGTAGGTAAGGTAGTTAGGCTCGTATTTATAAAGCGATCACAAGAGTGAGAGCAATATTAAGTATGGATTTGACAGGTCGTTTTGTACTGAAGTGACATTTCTGATACGAACTCAAACTTGCTGCCACAATTGAGAGCTGATTATAAATACGGGCCTTAGTGTTATGTGAAATCTGCAGCCATTTTATTCTAATGAAATGTTCTTATCTTATCATGTTTTATCTTTTGTTATGGCGTCAAAATAATATTATGATAACAATATGACATGATGAGCTAGACTCATTCTCCAAGGATTGGCACCTTGAGGCCCAAAATAGGGAAGAATGGAAGGAGAAGAGAGAGGCCTTTGCCCAGCAGTGGGATGATGTAGGCTAGATAAGATAAGAATGCATATTCTTGATGTGACGTGATGTCATCATCATGACAAAAGATAAAACAAAAACGTAATATGGTGGTGATATGAGTGGAACTGATAAGGTGTACTTTAGGGGTAAAATATAAGCGAAAATTCTGAATACCATCCCCCTAAAAAAGATTTTTTTACGCTCTTTAATAAGTCTTCGATTAAAGTAAGGTACGCTTAATTTGTTTCCCTGTAACACTATATTATCTGACCTGGCAACACTTAAACCCTGCGGGTAAATCCCCGTATCTACAACGCAGCTTGCCCACTCTCTAACTTTTAGTTTGCACCGTATTACTACTTCGTTGTAGCTGCTAGGTAGTTTATAATTTAGTTTTCTAGTTTTGTTGACCACACTAGTTTTCTCTTGAAAACGGACAAAATTTTAGTAGTTTTGTCGTAAAATTAAGTGGAAACCATCATTGCCAAATAACTTGCCTAATCTCTTCACACAATCAGTGAACGAACTTTTCGTTTGGGCCTAAAATACGAGCTGTAAACGAGTTTCTGATTACAGAGCCTCGCCTAAATGATAATAGGCCATTCTCGGCCAATGTTCGGCCATCATAGATTTATATGCGAGACCCTGAAAGGTAGGGATAGAGGGCCTCTACGAACTTATCGCTGCACCTCGGTCCCAAATTTCAAATTCGGCCCATCAATTAATATAACATCGTTTGAGCTTTTAAATTAATTTTGTAGAAAATTAATTTCACTTACAATACAATCGTTTTCTAGTACCTCGTTAACAGTTAGAGGTCTTTATCGTTATGTCGTTTAACAATGATCCTACTTTATTGCGGAGTAAAATATTTTTTGCACGTTAAAATTAATTTTCCTCTTTTTAGTAACCCTTCTGTTGAATTACGTTGAAAACTTCTTCTGTCTGGTCATAGAGCTCAATAAACATTAAAAATAAGTTACTTTTTCATCCTCAAGAAATTCTACTACCCGAAACACCTAGTAATATAGTGTATAATAGTCTATACACTCACTTGTAGTACCCTCAAAACCCCATATATTTATCTATAAGTGCACTTGTATGTACTACTTAGTTTAAGCTCAAGACCGACGACGCATTACGACATACGACGCGACTTAGTTTCATCTTAGTGTCCGCAGAGTAGGCTAAACCCTAAAGCTTTAGTATCAGACTATCTTCTTGAACTTTTAAAGCCAACCAAGTGGACAGTAAACTTTAGATATTCTTAGCAGACACCTGGCTGGTGAGTTTGAAAAGCCTTTTGTGAAACAATTCAAAAAGCACCCAAATAAGTTTCTAGATTTTAATAAGTCCGTCGTTAAACACCTTTTTCTGGCAAAGTTTTGGTAAAATTTCTCATTGAATTTATCATAATTTAATTATCTGAAAATTAGATAACCGACCCCGTGAAATTCGGAAAAAGGCTAGCAAAATGATGATGATTGTTATTCAGATTTAGTATTTACAAACACTGAGTTGGTGAATTTACTCTGTAATTCTGTGTGTTAGTTCATAAGCGCGACTTCATGACGTAATCAGTGCTGCGGTAGTGGAGGGCCGCGTGCTCTCTACGTGCCCCGAATTTGATAAGGCGCGCATAATATTTGACTTTCAGGACAACTCTTCCGTGTCCGTCCGTAAACATAAAACTTTGTTATTATTTTCATAGTAAGTTGTTGGTTGAGGAATAGTATATTAGGCAACGAGGGAATAAAGCAGTGTCTAACGTCACGGGCAGCATATTGAATCCTGAGCGGAATGAAGGATTCTAGGATTAATTCCCGAGCGCAGCGAGGGAATTAAATCTTTAATTCCTGAGCGAAGCGAGGGAATTATGACAAGAATCCTGAATGTAGCGAGGGATTCAAGTCTGCCCAAGGCGAAGACACATTTATTCCCGAGGAGCATACTATATTTTACACACCTACTGCACAGATTACTTAGACGGTGGCAGGCGTCTGTAAGATAATAAAGCTCAGAAATATACCTAATCATGTAATATTGATACATAAATAAATATTGAAAACATACCAGAAGCAACAGATCCGAAAGTCAATTCACACTCACTGAACTACACTTCACGTTCACAATCCACTACCTACGTATTTTTCCAAAAAACGAATTGATCGTATTTAACATATTCAGCATAAATAACAAAATACGATAAAATACTAGTCACAATGTCTTCTGGAGTCAAAATATTAATTTCACTCGACAATTTACGAAATGGAAGTAATAATCAATGAGAGAAAAACTTTTGCAAAATCAAACCGCGTTTTCTTTTTTTTAGTTTCTTTTTTTTATACAAAGCAAAGAGCACATACAGATAACTAGTCATACAGCCTTTTTACACTCGCCGGGAGGCGCAGAAGGCGAGTGTGGCAACAGTTTTAATACACACACAGCCATATTTTTTTTTTCTGAAAATTATTTTCTTAGTAGTTCACATGACATTCCAAATTCAAATCACATAATAACCCTTGGGCTATTAAGGATTTCCATACAACTTTAAATCCCTTGGGATTATTTTCTTGCTTTAAACGCAAGTTCCTTGATACATTATGTTGATATAATAATGCAGAGGTGTGTAAATATTGTTTTTACTGCTAGGTAAAGATTTATTCAGAAAATTCCTTGTTTAATAAAATAAACATAGGTAGGTACACACATTAAAATAATATTTTATATAATTCGTTAAACAGAAACAAGTTACCCATCTTTAGGTACTCTACCCACACTTTGGAGTTCGTCACTGTGTGATCTGTCTGACAAGTAAAAATTTTTTATTCAATGAGAAATATGAAATATGCTGCCTATTTCTTGAACTTTTACTATAACCACGCCAGGAAGATATGGGGTGATGTTATCTAATCTGGCATCAAAACGATTAAATTCTATGTATCCCTCAGCTTTAGGTTTGCTAATAGAGTGCTTTCCTGACTCAGTTGTATCTACTCCATAGTTACACGGTAATCTCAAGGATATTTCGTTTAGCCTGTTCTATAATTATTTATGCCTTTGATTAAAACGCTTTGCTATACCCGCAGTCAATTCTGTTGAACAAATTATTGTATCATGTATTGCTACTTAGAAGTATTTCAATTTAAAAACGAACATGATCATGATCCTTCGTTATTCTTTTATGTTTATTTAATAAAAATAGTAGGTAACTAAAAAAGTAGTTCACTAGCTACCAAAAATTGTATTTCGTATAAATACCATAAAACTACAGTACTACTAACAAACAACCTCTAAAATTGTAGAGTTTCAAACTCGAAAATACGGGGTGTAAGGGACAGTGTCCCGCAAACTTATAGGGGTTGCTCAGTCAACGAAACTGAACAACTGCCACCAGGTTTTTTTTTCAGGAAATGCAAAAATTTGCTTTCTCATACAAAATGACCACATCGATCAGACAATTTGTATGAAAAAGCAAATTTTTTTTTCATTTCCTGAAAAAAAAATCCTGGTGATAGTTGTTCAGTATCGTTGACTGAGCAACCCCTATCAGTTTGCGGGACGCTGTCCCTTACACCCGGTATAAATAAGTTACTATTATGATGTCAAAAAATAACAAGGATTTTCTTATAAAAACGCAAAATTTAATGTTTATCTAGGTAACAACAGTGTCTGTCTACATCATATTTATGAATAATATTTTCATCATCATATTCAGCCCACATCCACCCACTGCAGGGTAAAGGCCTCTTCTGTACAATAATCTATTTTAAGATAATAACTAGTTTAAGAATAAATTATAGCAGAATATTGCGGCCACAAGCGACACATTTATAGTGCAAACTTTTTATGGAAGCTAGGCGCCGCGCGGTCCTGCTGATAAATTAACTCTCCCTGTATTGCCATGTAATGCAGAGATAAATTTAAACTGCGCTTCCTGCGGTTCGGTATGAAAATATTGATAATATTTTAAGCATTTTATTTCCGGAATTTAACTTTTAATTTATCGTACGTTCGCAGCGGTATTTTAAGGCCCGTATTTATAATCAGCTCTCAAGAGTGACAGCGAGTTTGAGTTCGTATCAGAAATGTCATTTCAGTACAAAACGTTATGTCAAATCCATACTTAATATTGCTCTCAATCTTGAGATCGCTTTATAAATACGAGCCTAAGTTTAATATAAATTTAACAAAAAATAAAGGAAAATTTTATAGGTGGTATTTATTTTGAGCTTAAAACCATTAAAATATTACCGCGAACATTTTCATGAAAATCTATCCACAAAACGAATGAATCTTGAAATAATATTAAACTGTTGTCAAAATATATGTACTATTATATAGCTTGAGTTTTCAATGGATTCCATTATAAAGATTGATAATAACTATTATTAAAACAATTTAAAAATTTAAATCCACGCCATTGAATTTCTAACGGTTTTCGCCGTGATATTGAAAGGTTCGTGTTGGGAAATAATATTTTAATTACCAGCATAAAGTAAGTACGTTATCTAGGTTTATTTTATGGAACTAAAATAATGCGCTTTTTCTCCTCTTTTTCTAAAATCGGTTTGTCTCGGGAAACGACGCCGTGCGCATATTTCAAGAGCATGGTACAATTCTTATAGCACTTTATTTGCTTACCATGAAAAAAGATATCAACATTTTCATTTTATTATGACGGAACTCGAAAGTTCCTCACGGCGTCGCGCCGCACGCATCTTCAGGCAGCTTTGCACCGCGACCAGCCCCGGTGTGAACTGAACCTTATACCGTACGGATTATGCGGACTCAAGGCACTGGAATAGATCGTCCTCAATTATTCAAGTTAATGCACTAAAGCTGTGCTACAGTATTGCTATGTGGGGCCTTCCTATTCTTACGAGTAAAGCAACGCAATGCTGGGTAAAATTTCCGAACTGACTGAGAAGTAAAAGTTTTAAGTACTTATGTGATTTGAAAGGTAGCTACCTGTCCCAGTTGTTGTCACTGATAGTGTAAGATACTGATAGAGTTATAAGAAATCAGTATCACAGTAGTTACGTACTTGTACTTTTACTCAATCTGATAAATTCTAAAGTCGCTAAGACTCGGACCAGAGCAGAAAACTTTAACAAGAAAACTATACAACTCAAAGAAGAATAGGTACTACTTCCAGGTAAAACAAACGTTAATTGCAGAACTTTAGAATCCAGTGCTGATTAGACTTGCGACAAAAAGTTTAAAAGCACCGGTCAAGGGTGAGTTGAACCTATATTTTATGATTTGTTGACTTTGACAAAAACTTGTTAAAAATAATAATTAATTCTTCCAGGCCTACACTCGTATTATTTTTTGATTTACTTAATTTGTGTTTTTTTTTATATTTGTTGAAATTTAAGTTAAAAACATAGAGTGGTTGTGATTGTTACATTAATTATTTTTACTTTACATGTTTTGTATTATATTTAGGCAAGGAAAATTACCCTTTCGGTGGAGAAGTTTTTTTTTATCGGAGTACGGTTATACGGATACGGAGACGTCGGAATCCAAAAAGCAGCTGCTAAATTAAATTGAAAGGCAAAGTCAGAGCAAATTCATTTACAGTCTAATTGGTAAGCGCATATTTAACAGATTTAATTTCATAGCTGTAACAAAAGTATTGGAAAGCTTGCAAAATAGAACCCATTCCAAGATTTAAGTTTGTATAGAATGTCGTCATAATGAACCTACGCAATGCAAAAAAAAACATGGGTGGATCAAATGAATATTGCCATACTTATCTCCATACGGTGAGTGCACAATACTAAAAAAACTGTGAACTACCTCCGTGGTCTAGTGGTCTGAGCCATGAGCTCACGATCCGGAGGTCCTGGGTTGGATTCCCAGGGGGGGGACACAAAGTTGATATTTGTCTATTTGTCACTTTGTGAGATTTTCCCCAGTTTGGTTAGGACAATGCAGGTTGAATCCACCTGATTGTCTGGAAGAAAACGGATTCCGTGCTTCGGAGGGAACGTTAAGCCGTCGGTCCCGGTCACTGTTTCTAATAGTGGTCGTTACTGGTCGATGTTGCCCAACGTCCGTAGGAACTTCCTTAAAAACCCTACACCCCGCCTAAGAGTGCAACAAAAATTGGCTGCTGCACATGTCCTCTGGAACTCTCAGCAAATAATGTCATACGATAAATAAATAATTACACTCATACGAAGAGATGGAGCGAAGTTACTCTAATCCGGAACCACACAGCAAATTTATAGCTTTGTTTAATCAAGTTTCAAATACCAAATACTTGAATCCAGTGAAATGTGTTTCATTATCAGATTTCGATTCAATTTTATTCACCGAGAATCAAGCTGAATTTAGATTGACTATCGACTATCGACTTGCACTCGACTGTTGTATTGGTGGAATGCATAATTTATTGATGCTGGTCAATAGAGTGTTTAGATTGTTTAGATTTGATGTTTGAATAAAAATGTTGGTGTTGTTAACAGCTAGTTCAATCATCTCTTAAAATATACATTATGGATATTTAATTCGTACTGATTTTGGGAAAGAATGAGCTTGGAAAAATCGATAGTAAACTTATAGGTGGAAACCCTTTAGGTCCCAACCAACACTTTTTTATTTCCGACTTGTGAAAGGGACATTAAAAATATAATTTAATTAAAGGGATTTCAGATGGTGATTTTGTACCAGGTCGTTAGGTTGTCCCTTAAATACATTTTTTGCTACACCAACATAGCTACCTACATAGGTAGGTATCCTCTTCTTCTACAGAATGCCTTAGAAGACAATCAGCTGTAAAATTTTATGTTTTAATCGATCCCAGTTCAGCTTAAAAGTATGTATTACTTAGTCTGATTTGTACATTGAGTGCGGGAAGAGCAGTGCATACACCGAGAGAGATTGCACTGACGAGCCAACTGGAGTGGAATGCAAACAGGACGCATCGCTTCGGTACTAGAACATAACTAAAGTTACTAGTTCCGAAAACCGTTACTTCTGACGGTAGAGTTTGCTATTTAATCTGGAGATTAAGGCTTGTATTTATAAAGCGATCTCAAGATTGAGCGCTATATTAAGTATGGATTTGACATTTCTGATCGAACTCAAACTCGCTGTCACTCTTGAGAGCTGACTATAAATACTTGCTTTGCTTTGTATGTTCAATAGTCGAGACGTAAAAGTAAGTAAGAAGGTGTTAGGCAGCTTCCCGCAAAATGATAGAGTTTGTTCAATCAACAAAACTGAACAACTTTCACCAGGAAATTCTATTATTTTTCAGGAAATGAAAAAATAGTTTATAACAGGACCGCAATTAGACAGGTGTGTAACATACAGCAAACTAACCTGAAGCTGCTAAATGTGCCTCTAAATAGTAAGAAAATGGCCAACAGTCGTATATTATTCAGCTTATTGCACAGCATGGTCGTTAGTTGGCCGTATAACCGCACTGTAACATAATGCTACAGGTGCGTAATATACCTACAACTTAGAGCAACACGGCCTTCCGCTCCGCCCGGAAAGGCTGTGTTGCTCTAAGACCTACAAGAATCTCCTGTAGATAAGATAGGTATAATTATGAATAAAATTTTCCACCTAAAGTACTTATAGCTATTATAAATTGACTATAATGGTAGAGTACCTATTTTATTAAAATCGGTATAGGGTTTAAAAAAAATTATATTTTACAACTCTAAAGAAATATAAATATACTTTATTTTATTCTTAACAACACTCAATCCGCAAAATAAAAATGCGAAAAAACAACAGTTTGTAAAAAGTTTTGCTAATTTATTTTTAAGATCGCATAGCAAAAGTTGGAGAACATTCTGTTTGACAAGTTCTTTTTAGTATGATACTTACTTCTAGTAAAATATAAATGATTCACCAAAAATAAAAACGCTACTTTTACAACAACCACAGAGTCAGTTTGGTTGATATCGAGTAGGTACGACTGACTGAGTAGTATCGATACTTTTTTCGTATCCTTAGGGATGGCAATCATTTTAGTTAAGATTTATAAATACAATAACCATATTAAAACACGTGAATGCTCTTATTGGAAACCTGTAAAAGCAACTTCCAGTAAGTACCTACCACAAAGCAGCTGCAAGTGCTGTATACATTACATTATATCGGTGTTAGACCGCAAAAACCACATTAGTGTGAGTGAGCGCTGGTTTAGCGAGACGAAACAAAGCATTACTGTGAAATGTACCGTAAGAGGATCTCGATACCAAAACACGTAAACGATAACGTATTGGACCATGGACAGTTGAGGGCAGTGTGTTCCTGGTAGCTTATTTGACCTTGGACGTTATGTGGCTAGAAGTATTTTCAATGCTTATAAAGGTAAAGAATGATCTTATTGAAAACATGTAAAGCAACTTCCTATACACAAGAAAAGCAGCTGAAAGTGCAGTTACATTATCTCGGTGTTGGACCGCAAAAGCCGCATTAGTGTAAGTGAGCGCTAGTTTAGCGAGACAAAACAAAAGCATTGCTGTTAAAGATACCGAGACCAGCCCCTGTAGCATGCCGTCGCGCGATAACGAATATATCGCATCTATCTGTCAAACTTTCATACAATTTGACAGATAGATGCGATAAAATGTGTGATAAAACGGCTATCACGGCCTTATCGTGGCCGCATGCTACGGGGGCAGGATATCGTAGCAAAATGTCTTCGGCACTGAATTGCTTACCTAAAGTAAAAAGGTCAAGGTTATGGATAGAAATAACTGCCTCCATGGTCTAGTACTTAGTCTGAGCTTTGGTTTTTCGGGTGGTGGCGTTAGTTGACAGACTATAAATAAGGTAATAAAGCCTGTTTTTTTTTAATTGAAACTCAGAACAGTTTATCAGAATGGTGATAATATATTTATGTAGGTACCTAATTGTATCCACGACTATAGGTAATAGAAAGGGTGTAACTCTTCGAAACTGAAAGAGGGTCGCTCATTCCACGAAACTAAACAACTTTCACGAAGAAATCCTGTCAGGCATTTAAAAAAAATGGCTTTCCCATACAAATTGCTGACAGAAATTGCTGCCTTAGCAATAAGGCCGCCTATGTTGTACTTTTGTTATGTTGTTTGTGTATTACTGTGTATTTGTCTCCTTAAGTGCAATGAAGTATTTTGTATTGTAAATTATTTGATTGCTGTGGTAATTTTGTAAGGGAAAGTTATTTTGTTTTATTTTTCATCTCATATAAGAATTTCGTTGTGAAAGTAGTTTCGTTTCGTTACACCCTTATAATATGGACCTCAAGGGTCAGTTTAGATACAAAGAAGTCCATTAGAATGTACTCGTACCGCTATTCTTGAATGTCCGACCCCTTCCTAAGTAGGACGAATAACGATGCGTATTTTTGCCAAGGACTCTACTCCTTAATTCTTTCCTTGTAACAAGAAAAGTTTCAGGACCAACTGTTTCTCGCAAGTTTAATTAAAAAAACGGAACTTGCATGATTTATAGTTACTGTGTCGAGTATGTATTATAAAAAAAAACTGTTTTATTTATTTTATCTATAAATAAAAAAGAACAACCCATGTATGAAATTACAACCCATGTAGAAATCAATGGGTACATAGCACATTATGTGTATCGTGTTTATATTTGACATGCATGCAGCATGTTAACTTAAAGAATAATAATGACTATTTTATTTTTGAGCCTGAAAGTCATTAACATAGTAACACAAATTATAACTTTGTAGTCTCTTCACGTTCCACTTTTAAGACCCTAAAAATGAGCAATAAGACTTAATGGCCGACAAGTAAAATTTTTATCTCTTGCTGTTTGAAATAGTAAACTTTTCTCAAAACACTAAAGGCATTATGGTAGCAGTCTCTTTTGTCTGCTGGAAACGGCATCGTAAAATAACTTGTAATACTTTCGACCGTTTCAAAACGCAATGAAAATAATTGCAGATTTTTGTAATTTTTTATAGCATTCAAGAGTGTGATACGCCTTACGAGTAGGTAATTATAATGTCGCAGTAAGATAGATCTAGCCGTGATATGATTATATCCTAGGGATATGCCATGATGTGCCAGTAATTTTGCTCTATTTATCAGAAAACATAGAATAAATTTATCGTACATTTTCACTTGCAGCTTTCACACTTGTACAGCTGTACCATACATCCGTACCAAATTGAAATCCGCAATTTTGAAATCGGTGAAAATTGCAACGACATGTAGGTCACCTAGATTTCTGGTGAATTTTTGTCACCTCGCGTCAGTCGCGCTGTCTACAGGGCGTGAACTAAATATACCCGAGTTTTTCATCCAACTCGGTGTCTTTTATTCTTTATTTTAGCTCCATTTGTGTGCAGTATTTTTGTATTTATTTTAGATACCTTTACATTCAATTTTATTCGCTGCTTGACTTTAACGTGACTTGAGCTGTGTTTTGCTTAATTTAAAATGGGGTGTGTGATTTTGCTGCAGCAAAATACAAGAAAATGTTTACTAATACTAATTGAAAATTTACGTTATAAAATCAGAAAATGTTTACTAAAACTAATCGAAAAACGTTCAAAGCTACCTAAAGTCAATAAACATTGTTTGTTTTCTAAAGAAATCCTAAATATTATACCAAACTAAGAGATTTCATTTTCAATGTCAAATGTCAGTACAGTCGTTTTGAATCACCCTGCAGAATTTTATTATGGCAACCGCAACTGAGCAAGGAAAACAGGGTTATAACTTATAAGTAAAAAATCCATCATGGGTGGTGTGGCGAAGTTGATCAAGGCTCAAATGGATAAGGCAGCAGAAGAAAAGCCTCTTTTTAACGTAGTCAACGTATATAGATCCCGAGGGTAAGTATTAGATATGAATTTATTGCAACTCATTATATTGTAAAGTACAAAAACATCTTTGAATGCATCATCCAAGTTATTGTATTTAATACATAATCGCCAAAGTTTATGAGGTAAAATAGTCCATACCTAGGATAGATAACAACTACCGACATAGGTACATTTTTGATCCCTCTTTGTTATTCAATTTTTACGCCAAATCAAAGATTCTCTCTAAACACAAATCTTTAAATAGATTGAATAATGTAAATTAGCCACCCTGCAGATGTAAACCTTAAAAAAAAAAACTTTCTACCTGATGATTAAATAAAAACTACCTATGATACTGCCTATTGGATGCAATCGTGCAGATTTTTTTTCATAGATACACAAGAGTTGTAATCGTATTTAATACGTCATAGAAGTTTCCCTGAAACACATTGGTAATTTAATATGTTTACCATTAAGACAATTAATCAGTAATTAATTCTATTCAACTAAGAACACGCTCTCATGGAGGCTATTAACACGAACATGCTTTGTTGAGACCGTTAACAACCACCTTTTCATGAAATAGCTCATCGAGTTTCCATGACTAATTAACATTGAATTTCTCAGAAACTACTTCCAACGCCTCGAGCAGTTCGAGAAAGCGATACAGGCATACAATGAAGCACTTCGCTGGAACGTCAGTAAATATATCCCCTTTAGTAGGTAGGTACTGTAGTTCTGAATAGATTAGCTACGTTCTTAGTAGAATGTACTCCGAAAGGGTATCTGCTAGTATTAATGCAGAAAACGATACAGGACAATGAAGCACTTAGCTGGAACGTCAGTAATATACCCCATTTAGTACTGTAGCTATGAATAGATTATGTCGAAACCCACTTGACCAGAAGAAGAAGTAGGAGAAAATTTTGTACTTAAAAAAAAACTAAAATACTCACTCCACAAGTGAAACGAGGGGCAAAAACGTAGTATTTGTTTAAAAGTGTTGATGTTAATTTAAAGTAGTTCGAACCAGTTTAATGACTCAAACTGCAAACAGTAACTTTAGTCAGTTTACTTTATCACTCCATTAGCAGAAAAGGCTACGATTTCAAGAAACTACAGCCTTGAAAGCTATAGCATTACACTGAGATATTCTGCTCTACCTTGGGCTAAAAACGGTATTTAATATATATTTTGGCATGGATATAAATACATACATGCATAAAATCACGCCTTTATCCCTAATGGGGTAGGCAGAGCAAAATCGACCTAAAAATAGGTCGTTCCGCCACGTCTGACAAGTTTTAAGGGTTAATACAGATGATAGTTATGTATAAGTAGTGACAGTAATATTATATAAGTAGTGACAGTGTAAAAAGTTAAATGATGGCGTTATCTACATTTGTCGATTTGTCATATCTAAATTTGTACATTTACTTCCGGTAAAGGTAGCTTAAATAGAATTCCTGCATTTCAAACCCTTACCACCTTTACCCTACCCATAGTTTGACTATCTCTTCTCCCGCTCCGTTACACGCGGTGTACACAACCACAGAATATATATTAGGACTAGATACAACAAACAATCCGGCTAAATCTAATTGTGTGTTTGCTGGGAATCTAAGCCAGACTATTTGTTCCGTTCATTTGATATACAAGCTGCTGTACTTTATACGAATTACTGTGATGGAAACTGTTTCAGTTACATAAAAAAAAAAAACAATTACAGGGCATTTCTTTTAAAAAAACTCTGATTATTTAAAAACTTACATAGAGTTGGATTTTGAGCATCTGATGATAGAAAGTGGCAGGCTGGTATGGAGCTATTTATAGTATTAGATAAGTCGTGCCGTTAACAACACCGAGTTGCTATCAATATACAACTTCCGTTACTTGGGGAAAGTTATTTGTTACACTTTACTTATTATGCGTTACGACGACGTCGACTTTATCGTACCAGGACCTGATTTTCAAAGTTTTTACATACATGAAAAAGCATTAAATATGTACCTATATCTTTCCACTAATCGATAGATTATTTTGTAGCTGCGAGCTGTGTATAGTTTAATCGACAATATGATTAATTTCACCAAATTTTTTCAGCCTGAAGATGTTACTTCTCTTCTCGGTCGCAGCCTGGCCCGCGCAAAGGCTACTCATTATACTGGAGCATTGGCAGACGCTGCTAAAGCAGCAGGTACTATTTTCATTTACAGCTTCATGTCATCTCTTGCTAGGTGGAATGTTATAGGATTTATGAGCAATAAACTGGACAAGGCACTTGCACTAAGTCGTCAATCAAAATGAGAAAATACAGTAAGTAAGTAGCAGAAAATAATATTATACTTACAAAAACTCAGCAGAACTGGCGTAATTCAAGTTGTTCTGACCCCAAAAGTAAACTGAGCCGTGAACTTAGTAACCTCTCTTAAAAAAAATATAAGACCGTATTTATTTTGTTTGAGAACGGGACCAAAAGCAAACATAGTTTAGTCTAAATATTGGTACAAATGGGAATAATGGAAATGTCAAGTGTAGTCTCAGAGGAAACGAACTTGACAACAAAATAATTATTTTCTTTATGTTATTTTATTATAAACAACTAGATAGTTGTAAAGTCATCTTACTTATTTAAATTTTTTACATACTTTATACATTCTGTGTTTATACAGAGTTGCAGCCGCAAAATCTGTCTGCATTGGCGATGCGGGCTCAGACGGAATACGAGAAATGTGCCTTTGAAAGATCCTTGGTACTTGCCCACAGAGGACAGCGCATCAGGAAGTATCCACCGAAATTCGCTGAATGCGCCAGGATAGCTGAAGAAACGGTAGGCCTCATTCAGGGACTACATTGGAAACATAGATAATACATATACCAGGTGTAAGAGACAGCGTACCAGAAACTGATAGGGGATTGCTTAGTCAATGAAACTGAACATGAACAACTTTCACCAGGAATTTTTTTCCTCTAATACTTTACCTGTCGTCAATATTGATATCAAAGACAGCGATGAACAAGATAATGTTCAGCATGTACCTACTTCTATAATAGGCACTACTGCAACTGCAAACCTACGTAACTGCAAACCTACAGCCAGAGTTTTACCTAAGGAAAATCAGATTTTTCTTTTCTTTTATAACATACCAATTTCCGTAATGATTTCGTAAAATAAACATGCAAAGCTACGATAAAATGATATTTTCCGATATTAAAGTATGAAGTGATGTTGATGATTCGTAAAGTGTGTTTTTTATCACAAGCATCGGAAATGCCCGCCAAAATTCACCGAATGCGTCAAAGAGATGACGAAAATAATTTAACAGAATTAATTAATGTCTCTTCATAAACCATCACATCTACTTTTACGCAGATACAAGAGTAAACATAATATTATATTCTAAATTCTTATTCAAGTAATAAATAAGTACATTTCGAACGAACAATTGTTTTTTTTTTTTAGAAATGGGTTTGCTCTTTACTTTAGACAAGGTCAGGGATGACAGTGACAGGGTCGACGATGGAGCTCAGAAGATGCCTGTTATGGCATTGGCACTCTCACGCACCGACGGAACGCAGCAAGCTGTTTGGCGCCGAACTCTGGTGATAGGGTGGTCGCGAGCTAGGCGGCCCCTTGACGGGAGCCCACCGCCGCTTTGTTGGGATCGTTTTGCTGGGCTTATCCACAAGCAAGCCTGTGTTGTGCCGCTTTATATTGTATCACACATATTGTACAAACCCGCTGTGAACTTACCTTTAATAAATAGGTACAAATTTCTCCCAGATAAGAGAATGTGTGAACGAGAACGCGAATAAGATGCTAGCTTCTGCTGTGAAGTTATCACAGAAAGTACAGTTCAAAGACGATTACGTGGACGAGTATGCACCGATCGTCATCCCGCATCGCAGTCGCATGCATATGCAGCAGACTCCTCAGGTAATGCACGAGTGTCCTCGGATTTTTCTTTTAGTGACTCACACCCTTTTTTTTTCACACCCACGGAATCCACGTTAATGAATTGCCCGGGGTAGGGTAAGGTGACAACAGACTAGAGGTGGTGCCAATTTTCGTTAATAAATTAATTGTAAACATTTTCATTAACATTATTACGATTCTTCTTCTTCTTCGATAGAAAATAAATAAATGTGCCAGTTGCATCTCCTTCCGGGCATGCTGTAAAAATCAGCTAAGGGATATGAGGGTATCAGTATTGTAATTTAGGCGATGGGCTGACAACTTGTCACTATAGCAACATACAGATCCATCTGGAATTACCCTCAAAATTTGTCAGACGTGGCGGAACGACCTTTGTGTAGGTCGTATACGCTCTGCCTACCCCATTAGGGATAAAGGCGTGATTATAATGTATGTATACGATTTGATGAATGCACTACTTATTCACTTTATGTTGTGGAAAATCGTAATAATTTGTATTTGAGTTTCACTTAAACTATCACTATTCTCGCCTCACTATTTTCGCCTTTAAATTAAATTCTGTAAACAAAAGATTATTTTTCCGTTTGTAGCACCAAGAATTGACTCGTGTGGAGAAGCACAAAGCTCGTCTGATATCGCGTCTGATGAGTTCCAAGTACTTGGAGAGAATGGCTCATGACAAGTACTTCCTGGAAGCTCTGAGTAAAGACGAGAGACTCTTCTCCGCCAACAAACAGGGGTCTTTGAAACTGAAGGAACT
The DNA here is from genome assembly GCA_029255725.1 of Scrobipalpa atriplicella. Lineage (NCBI taxonomy): Eukaryota > Metazoa > Arthropoda > Insecta > Lepidoptera > Gelechiidae > Scrobipalpa > Scrobipalpa atriplicella. The sequence continues at coordinate 13,087 of JARACY010003119.1, read as the reverse complement.
GGCACATCAGGCCCTAGATGATGTTGAAAAACGTCAGGTGATACTGAAGTTTTAATGGTTCTTAAGGTTGATGTCATCAATTTTAAGTTCTTTTTATGCTTTCATTTTTATATGTCGCAAAATAATATCACGTGCTAAAATATGACATCACTTTGATATGAGGAGAAGTACAGTTTCCCGCAAACATCTGTTTAAGGTATTAATTAATTTTATCACCTTCTTTAATTTTATGTTATCAAATGCACTATTCAATACAATTTTATAATTTACTATACAATCAATACAACGACAACAACTTTTACAACGTCACAACAATGGACTGCATAATCCTACTATGACAATAGTTAACAAAGCTCATTAATTACAGATCATCGACGTCAATATTATGTGTATTCTATTACTATTATTATATTTGGTTTACCTACCTTTACTTTAAAATGATTATATTCCTTTACATTATACAAAATTATTTTGTATTTTTCTATGTTTTTTCATATTTAGGCTCGTATTTATGAAGCAATCTCAAGATTGATAGCAATACTAAGTGTGTATGTATTTAACAGACCTTTTTGTACTGAAATGACATTTCTGCTAAGAACTCAATCTTGTTGTCAGTTTCAATAGCTGATTATTATTAATACGGACCTCAAAGAAAAGCGTCAAATATTCTGTATTTCTCTATTTGTCATATTTAGCTTAATAAAATAAAACTGAGAAAGACAATAAAATAATTGAAATATTGCTACTTTTCAGGAAGTACTCCGAGAACGTCGTCCATTTTATGCAGCTCGTGCTTCGGAAGGCACGGCCCGCTCTCGCCTCTCAGACACACGCAAGAAGCAACTGAAAAAGACGCAGCAGCAAAACGTCACTGACGCGAAACGTCTTATTTCTGCCGCCGAGGCTATGTTAGAAAAACGTGACACCGCGAAATGCTTAGAAAATGCGGAGTTTGCCATGGAGCAGATAAATAGAAAGCCTAATAACATGCTGCCAGGAAAGGATAAGTTCCTGCAGGAACTGCAAGATATTGTGGCTAATGCTTTCTTGGATCAGGTATGTACGAACATATACAATACTAGTAACTTTTTTTTCTTTGCATGCAGCTAGAGGAGGCCATAATTTTTTACCAAATATTTAGAAAAAGGTTGGGTTAGGTTAGGTTAGGTTGTAACTCTCTTATATTTTTGAAGTTAATAAAGATTTACTCGAATTTCACTCTGTTATATACTAGACACCAGGCAGGTTCACACTAGCCGAAACAAACTCAGCGTACAAACCCAGATAGGTAAGTGTCTCAATTAAGTTTACAGCGTCGGCTGTGTCAAAAATATCATGAGCATTTTTATTATGTAGCCGTGTCCTCTATGAAGTAGGTATCTAATTATGTTATCAAAGTTTATAAGACAAAACCAATGATTGAAAAGGGAGCTTATGCTTGTTACGTTTGCTATGAAAAATTGATTTATACTACACCTATTCGGAAAGTATATTAGTTCTTACTTAAAAAAAGGAAAGAAAGTACGTAAATCCAAGCAAACGAATATGCGGGCGGCAAAAATATATGGGATTTACTTTCTCCCCTAGGGGAGAAAGTATTTTCTCCCCTCCTATTTTTTTTTAAATTCATAATTCAAAACTAGAAACAGGCGAATGCCAAAAAACAAAAAGTTTGTATGTCGAAGCCCACAAAATGATACTGGCCACTTACATTTTTTGGCAGTATGTGCTTTACTTCATTTGTCTCTTTTATATTTTTAAGTAAAAAATATGGCAAAATCACCATGTCCGCGCGAATTCTTTTTCGTTCTTTGATTTATATGACTTATTTAATGTAAATTAAGTGTTTAGTGTTTTCGATGTAATGTGTAACTGTATTAATATGTGTTTTGTTTGTTTGTGTTCTGTTCGCATGGATGATGACATTTCAAATGTTCTTAAGTTATCTTCTCATGTAAGTGATATCATTCTTTATCTTACAAGGATTTTTGATTATATTTTCCTCATAGGTGTAGTATAAAGCACTATGTATAACTCGGAAGAAAATGCGATTCCCAACGGAATCGGTCATGTTCTCTCCTCGTTAAACAATGTACTATTGTAAGTGATGTTGGCGACCGATTTACTAAGTATTTCACTTGCAGAAACGTGTAGGCAAGAAGCAAAGCGAAAATGATCGTGAAAAGCGCGCCTTTGTTCTCCTTGGCATAGCTTTGTCTCGAGAGCCAAGCAGAGATTCTGTGCTGAAGGTCCGTCCACCTGCCCCTCCGAGAGATGCTAAGTAAGTTAGGCTCGTATTTATAAAGCGATCTCAAGATTGAGAGCAATATTAAGTACCTATGGATTTGACAGGTCGTTTTGTACTGAAATTGAACTGAAAAGAACTTAAACTCGCTGTCACTCTTGAGAGCTGATTATAAATACGTGCCTTAGACTACTTTTTATTTTCCTGGAGATCGCGTACCAAAATGAATAATAAGAAACAAAAGTACCTGCATGTTCTCTCTTAACAAAATGCGTCATCCTTTAATATAAGCGGAAAATACTGATAATTACCTAAGTACGACGAGATGAGTCTGGTGGAAAAGACGTATAAACTATCACATCCTAATCCTAATAATATTATATACGCGAAAGTTTGGATGGATGGATGGATGGATGTTTGTTACTGGCTGGAGCGATTTGGTGGATATGGTGGTAGCTGACACCCTGAATTAACACGAAGGCTACTTTTCACCCCAGAAAAATGCCTGATTCCCACGGGAAAACTCAGTAAGCCGCGGGTGAAACCGCGGGTCGGAAATCTAGTACCAAATAAATTTATGTTACTTTTTTACAACGCTGGACGCGAGTTGTACTAGCCTATGCTCAACAAATCTTTCAGCTTAGACGAGGTTGAATAATAATAATAATAATGTAGGTTAGGGTTTTTTGATTAAAAATAGGCACAGTTTGTCGAAAGTGACGATCGACGATGCAGAAGATGATAGAGCATGTTTGCCTAAACAATGCCTATTCACTCTTGCATTGAAAAGGCCCAGGTCATACGTTCCGGAAACAGATCTGAAGGCAGGGAGTTCTCCTTAGCCGTTTGCATTAAAAATGTTGAAGCGAAGGTACAACTTAGTTCCGACAGTTTATTTTCAGGCGTCGTCTTCGAGCTTTGGAAGTAGCGCTGGATTTAAGTGCTCGTCCAGCTGAACGCTGTTACCTCTTACACGAACTAGCACGTTTGCACATCGATACTAAACAAAGCCAAAAGGCACGCTACTTCGCCTACAAATGCCAATCAGGTATTAAATTTTAATTACCTAAAAATGTGAACTGTACTCTCTCTAGTCTTAAAGCCCTGATCGCCTGAGCTTATTTTCCCAAAAAATTTCACACTCGGCTGCGATTTGACGAGGGGATTAGTGTGCTCTACACATTGTGGAAAATAATGCATATACTCCTCTCTTTCAACTGCATTCAAACGGCATCTGAACTTTCTGAACATCGGAACAATATTTCATTCGGATTGCAGTGTCTGTAATTACATCAAACTGTGCAATTGACGTCGGTCACTGAGGCGCAGTATCTTATCAAGGTATTCAATGCATCTCTCCAATAGTGTCCATTATATCCATTAGTGGAACATATTGCTCAATATCGTATGTACTTGAGTGATGATGATAACGTAGCATCTAATTGAATCTACAGGACGTAATGCAAGGTGGATGTCAACATCCAAAATTTAGTTATGATGAGATTTTTCATAATCAGGCCCAAATAATTAATAATAATTATAATAATTTAGACCCGTATTTATAATCAGCTCTCAAGAGTGACAGCTAGTTTGAGTTTGCATCAGAAATGTCATTTCAGTACAAAACGATCTGTCAAATCCATACTTAATATTGCTCTCAATCTTGAGATCGCTTTATAAATACGACCCTTAAAGTATTTCAAATTTAATGGCCGAAATATTACCTACAGAAAGTCTTTTGAATAAAAACTTAAGATTAGTTCTGTTTAATGGATAGGATCAATACCTAAACGTTGGTCAGCTAGTACTATTTCTCCCTTTATTTGTCACAGAGGCGCGTGCCACAAACCAGCGCATTTGGCTTCTGAATGGGACCTTCCTGCTTGCTCGAAGTCACATCATGCAAAACAACCGTCCAGAGGCCAGGGCCGCCCTAATCGAAGGAGCTGGCTTGGCAAGGTCTTACCGAATGGTTGAAGTCGCAGAGTTCTTCGATACGGTAAGATAATACTCTTTTTTTCTCAATAGGGGGCATGCCAAATACAAATAGGAAGAGGTGCGGCGCCGGTGCGTCGTTTTTGTATAGAAACTTCAAATCAAGCTGCGCTGCGCATATGTAAATTACATATAAGCCGTGCGTTTAAAGAAACGATTTGAAAATGGCGTCGGCTCGCTCGTCCTCGCTCTACCTAATAGAGAGTGAGCGAGAACGCATGCGAGCGTCGGCCATTTATAGATCGTTTCTTTATGTGCACGGTATACAAAATTGGCGCATCGGCGACGCACCGCTACCTAAACGCCATGCCCCAAGGCCTCAAACTTGGTGTGTGTAGAAACCTTTATCAAATACAACGAGCAATGAAAATCGATCTTTATTTTAATAAAGTTAAACAAAGCCAATCAAGAATAAAAAATACAACATAGCTAGTTGGGAAATAAATATTAGTATGATTACAAGTAAACGTTATTAGGTATTTACAAATAGTTTTCTATACCACAATGATCAAATATAATTATTTCGGGCACACATCTTATTTCGATATAAGCCCGAAGAAAAGAGATTAGGGGGATATTGCATCAGAGGGATTTAATCTGCCCTAATGTATTTTCCCCAAATCCTAAAGCCACCTACATATTGAATACTTGAATGGCTGCTAAATTGTATACCTCTTGTATAGACGTATAAATCTTTTCTTGTCCATTTACGTCTCAAGGGTCCACCTGAGGAGATTTATTTCCCCTAGAAGATTTAACTGAATAAACAAATTAGGTACTTTGGTTTCTTCTTCTGTAGCCACAACAGTATTAAGTAGGCTTGCGAATTTATTTTACCATAAAAACGGTTTCTAAACACTCTAAACGCCCCTTTTAGAAAAAGTATAATTTATTTTTAAAATATATTTTTTTAATACCGCATCTTGCGAGTTCTCTGAAAATGTAGAGAGGAAATATTTGCTAAAAACTCACGTGGCTGCCAACGTCTTCAAAGAGAACAAATTATGAAAAGGTCCTTTTCAAATTAAATGTAAACGATTTGTAAAGAGTCTTTTTAAAACTTGTAGTGCGTGAACGTTTCTATGGAAGGCGAGACGGAGGCGGCGGACGCGACAGTGGAGCAAAGGGAGAAAGCTATGGTCAGCCTCATGCAGGATGATGACATGAAGAGCGAGGCGGAACATCTTTTCAGAAAGATGTCTGTACTGCCCGCTCAAAGGTGAGTTTTTATCACTATTTTCATCTTTTTTATTGGTTATGACATCATTATTTTTGGTGAACACCGTTTAAGTTGACTATATACGAGTATACAAATTTCAGACCGTAGAAATTAAATAAGACGGTACATAGAAAGCTATAAATTGTTCTAAATTTTTTGTGAAAATAGCAGGGACAATTATTTATCTACTCATATCCTAACAGTATAATTTCTTGAAATAATTTCTTATGTTCCTGCCACATATTTTATCACCAGTTCAAATATTTTTGACACAAGTGTATCCAATATAATAGTATGACATCCATTGACCATTTTAATTACTTCAAATAATTATTATAATGTGAGTAAACCTGCACACACCTACGAAGAAATTCAAAGGTTATGAAGTCGACCAATCCGTACTGGGCTCACGTGATCGACTAAGGCCCGATCGTGCAAAATTCAGGGTAGGTCCGAAAATAATTAGACTTTTTCTTGATCAGGCGGTTCTCCGTGATGCCGGGCGCCCGAATCGAAGATACAGGCCCGGTATCTGCCTCCAAACGTCGGCAGTCCATAGCACCAGGGGCTCAGCAGCCCACACAGTCTCCAATCAAGTCCAAGAACAAACTTCCCTTGGGTTTCCAGGAGTTCGATATTTAAATAATATTTAAGTAGTAACAAAGATTGCAATGTCCTGGGAAATGATGCCGGTTTTCTAAGAGGACATTAAGATGAGAGACTTAATGGGACTAAAAGATGTTTTATTATAATTTTGATATTTCAAGCTTTAATGTATGTATGTAATCTCAAAAGTCTTAAAACTAAAATTAATATTTTTTTCGCGATTTATTTTTGAATAATATATTTTTTTATAATCATACATAATAAATATTTTTTTGTAATACAAATCTTTTGTAGTACTTACATTTTGTAACAAAATAATTATTGACTATATTAAATTGTTAAATTGTATGAATTTTTGTCTTTTTATAATGTTAAATTGGGTAAACTTTTAAAATTTACAAATACCTATTAATTCGTTTATTTTCAAAAGTTTTATAAACTTATAACAAACAAGGGTAGGATTCAGTACAAATAGTAGAATTTCATAACCTACAAAGGCGGCCTAACCAAAACTATCGTAAATCACACTTACCCATGACACGAAACACGTAATTAAGGTCCGTTTACAATCACAAACCCGTCTCATAGTGGCTGTTTTTCCACTAGACGGCACGTCAACGCCACGGTAATGGCACGATGACGATATCGTCACGATAGCTTGGCTCTGTTTTTTCACTGGGCGGTATTATTATGGACGGTATCCTCCGCCTAGATCCACTCTGAGCGTATACACACGCGCAAGCTACGAATAATAAATACATGCAGTTTGACAGGCCGACGACGATACCGAAGATATTCAATGCCGTGCCGTCAAGTGAAAAAGCGTGCCATATAATTTCATTGATTTTCATGTATACGTCCACGGCAACGGCAATGGTACGGTATCATTGACGGTATTGTGGAAGACATATACATTATGTCTTATGGACGTGCCTTCTAGTGGAACCCGCCTCATAGGTATGTGCTCATATACAGACACAAGAACTTGTGTCTCTTTGTGCTATTATACGTACTTGGCAATGTTTCAAGCTTGATACCATAGCATAATCGTCATCTCTTGAAATTGTTTGTGGTTATTCAGCTTACATACCCACGTTCTGGATTTCGTAGTGCCGCAGTTTTGGTGGGTTCGCTCTTGACATAATCAGCTCTTGTGACTGAAACCGAGATTGAGTTAGTATCAGAAATGTAATTTCAGTGCAAAACAGCATGTCAAATCCGCACGTAATATTGCTCTCAACTCAATCTTGAGATAGCTTCATAAATACAAACTTTTTACTCTATAGCTTTATAAAGAGCAGGGTTGTATTAATTTTTAAACACAGACTTACCTAGTCAATTCAATGTTTTCTGCGGTTCTAGCGCCACATTGTAAATAAGATGTACGATAACTCAACGCATCTATTAATTTATTTCTCGGCCCACCCAACTAAAAATATCGTATTTATTTCTCTCACATTCACACCCCATATGACACGGAACTAGGATTTGGGTTCCGGTTACAATCACAAATGGGACACAAGAATATTTGCCTCTTTGTTATATTCTATTGGGCAACAACGTTTCCAAGCGTCCTTTGACATTAGATGATCCTTATCCATGCAAAACACAGAGATAGGACAAATACGTCTAGTTAACTTGATAAATCCCTTTGTTGCCTTTTATAAAGAGGTTTCCACCCTGCTCACATTGTTGTACATTCCAGTGGGAATTAAATCGAGGAAAATTGTACAAAAAAATTGTCACACAAAATGTGAGAATGTTTCTAAATGTAACAAAATAAGTGGAACGTATAGAACGCGTTAAATATATACAACCGACAGCAATTCTATAACTTGACTAAACCGATTCTGATGAAACATAGTTCTTGGTGGTGAAATAATAAAAAAAAACAGTCGTAAAAAGAAGGTCCTCTCTTTTTAACGCTGGTAAATAAATGCGAAAACTTGTAGTTTTATGACTCAATTATGTTTGTTACTCAATGATACTTCAAACACTGGACGGATCGGGATGAAACTTGGCACACATAGTAGGATAGGCCCCGGAATAGGACATGCGGGAAAACTTTAATTTCCACGGTACACTCATTTAACCCGGGTGAAACCGCGGGCCGAAAGCTATAACCGTAGGAAGGCAAGTCTTGGGTGAGTTATACAGGTGGTATAAATTTCTCAGCGACTGACGCACCGTCGCCCATTGTGTAACAAACATAATTGGTCGTTTTTGTGACATCTGCAGGAGTGTGACGGTAACGAGCGGCGGTATAACGAGACGGATGATGGATTAGCTGCTTAAATCGGTTTATTTATGTGCAGGGAATTGAATTGTTTCCGACCCTACCCTAGAATATATAAATGACCTTTGTTACATTTTAGTGAAAATAAAACGAAAAAAGATATCGTCACAGGAAATGCGGGATATTTCCTTTAAGTTTAGTATAAACCGCGTATTTGATTCGATCGAAAGTTCTTTCGGTCAACAGTAAATCACTCTATCATTATCATACCTTATGTATCGCACCCTTTACTTTCTGTACGATATCGTGGTGATATAATAATTTCCATGTCCAACAGTGGACTGTAGTAACTAGCCTAGTATACTTAGGCCCGTATTTATAAAGCAATCTCAAGATTGAGAGCAATATTAAGCATGGATTTGACAGGTCGTTTTGTACTGAAATGACATTTCTGATACAAACTCAAACTCGCTGTCACTCTTGAGAGCTGATTATAAATACGGGCCTAAATTATAAGTGTTGGCAAAGTTACCAAAACTATTGTTTCGGTTGTTTTCATAATTAATAGCTGAAACTTATATAAGGAACAATCATCGATTAATAGACATGAAAGATTGTTTACCTTTATTTTAGTGCCTATTTGGAAATACTATAGTAGCCAGAGTCAGCAGTCGCAGTGTTAAACTGTCAATTACTGCGATTGCTACAGACGTCATGTGCAGGCCAGCGCCATGTTGTCAACGTTAATTGTACGGGTGACGTATTGCAGACTGATTTATGCCTCATTATGAATTCATTGGTGGTTCGGAACGCAGAGCCTTTACGGATTGATTCAATAATCATAGTTGTCACAATTCATTATTTTGATCCTTTGCCCTCAGTGGTCTTATTAATTAAGTCCTTACGCCCTTGGTACTTACTGCTTGGTAAAACCGTTACCTCATTAATGAAGTTTTTTTTTTATTATTCATTACTCTATATTGTTAATTATCCATCTTTCTTAAGTAGCTTACATATTGCGTAATTTATGAATGAGTTGACAGTAATGTGACAGGACACAGGGTATCCTAGCTTAGGCACCAGTCTCTACAACTTACTTTATAATACCTTAGAAATAAATAATTGTGTATGTAACCTTTGTAAGTATAGTTTGTAGAGGAAATAAATTATTTTATTATTTATATTTCATAACGTTGTGTCTTACATGGTCTAACACCGAATTAAGGAAATTGTCATATTTTCTGTGACCATACCAAGTTATAAATTACAGACCCATGAATGGAAATATAGGTAGAGTTGAGACACAAAACTGTTATTATGTCAAATAATAAAAAGGTAATGTTCATAATAGTTAATCCAATTTTAATTAAAGTAGTCAATACGTAAAACATCTGTTTACATACGAAATTGATCGACAAAATTAAATGAGCAAACGGCATTAACTTACGCTACGAATCCCCAGATTTAATTGTGCAATTAACATATCAGTAATATGTGGTTAATATAGTAATGCATATGATGTGAGTGAGATGTGCAAAGGCTTTGATTTCAGTCCGTGGTTTAATTAGATTTCCAATTAATTGAAATCCGGCCTATTTTACAGTGTTAAAGCAGGCACTGATATCGATTCAGTGAGAGCAAGACTTAACTAAATCGTTACCTACTAAAATTATTGCCGTCCCTTTCTATTCTCTAAAGATAGAAATTTGTGACGATTTTAGGAAAGATGTAGTGATTTCGTTTCGCAACCGAATTGCCCCCCCCCCACTATATAATCTGAATTTCTTATTGTGGTGGATATCGAGACGAAGGACCGACTTCTAGCAAACTGAAAGCATCTAAGTTTCCACAATATTTGAACAGTTACCGATTTTATATGACAGGAGTCCGTTCATGCTCAACGTAGCGAATATCGTGATAGCTGGTATAAAATTGCGCAAACTGGAAAATACTCGTATTAATAGTTTACGGGCGATCGTACCAGAGCAGTTTCTATAGAAAATGTATAAGCCTTGCGTCTGCTCTTCTATTATGATTGGCCACTCGAGATTCAAATTATGATTCATTCATGCATGGGTTTGGGATGGTTGTGATTTTCCATTTTACTTCCATGCTGGACTAGGAGCGATAGAAAAACGTAGAATGGGCCAGCTGCATCTCCTCTCGGGCATGCTGTAAAAACCAGCTAAGGGAATCGAGGGTTCCAGTATATTGTATTTTAGGCTATCTGTCACTACAGCAATATACAACTCTATCTTAAACAACCCTCAAAACTTGTCAGACGTGGCGGAACGACCTTTGTTTAGGTCGTTTTCGCTCTGACTTCCCCATTAGGGATAAAGGCGTGAAAGTATGTATGTGTGTGATTTTACAACCCTAATTCCATTTAATTTCATTCATGGCTGCCAGTAAGCATTCATCCATGGCATTCATTGAACACAATATGTCAAGTTATATTCTATAAAAAATTGGAAACCAGTGGCGTATACAATAATAAATAATGCTAAATTATTATGAAGAGGATTCTTAATTCTATTTTTACAAATTTGTTCTCACACTTCCCAAAATATGGTCACAATGTTTATAAATTTTGCAACAATTTAAAAAAATCTCGTTGCTGCGAGACATATTTTTTTAAATGCGCTAGCTCTGCGTCTATATTTTGTGACGCAGCCCCGTTTTCTATTATTTTTTCATGAATCCATAAATATTACCCACATAAACTTTATGGCGTACCGTAGGTACCGCTTCTTCTTCTGTCGTATGGGTTCTCAAGTCGATCGACCCGATGAAGTAAAAGCTGCTGACCCTCGATGGTATGACGAGATATGTACCGTCATTTTGAGTTTTGGGTCGGGTTCATTAATTATTTGCACCATAGCCGCCGGTGACCGAGCTTGACAAGTTGGTGGAGAACACTTTGATTAATGACGACACAGATGACTCAGATTTTTGCCGGGTTTTAGAGCATAGGCAATATAACACTGTTCAATACCTATCACGCCGCGTCGTGTTTAACGGATTATTTAGGTTGTCTGTCTATTTATTTTGGTTTTTCATATTGGTTAAAAGATATTTTGAGAGTTGACAACCAGCTCAGCATAGGGTTCACGATTCAGTCGTACTTATCTATATGTAGCTCTGCCAATCCCTTAATTTTCAGACCCGCAATTGCACACTAACAAAATTAAAATAAAATTAGTCCCACGTTCAATATTCACATTGATCAGTGCTCACTGCGAGCCGATCCCAATCCCACCTATGTGATGCACGGAATTCGAATGAAGCTGGGTTACAAATTTACATAAGTTTATTTGCATTATTAGTCGAATGTAGCGATGATATTACGATAAATAAAGCCTCGTATAAAATCCTCGGTAATTTAAGCTTAACTTGGCCAATTTTGATTGTTATTAAATCTCATCAACATAGCATAGTCTCTAGAGGGCATTGGGATGCCGCTAGCTTAAGTAAAGATCAAGTAAGTTTGAAGTCTATGGGGGTGGCTTTTATTCAGCAATGGACGTCTTCTGGCTAAAATTATGAACTATGACGAAAGATTCTTGGCACAAAAAGATCTCTGCGTAAAATTTTACCCAAAAACTGAATGCAGAGAGCGATTTTTATATAAATTGTAGTAAATCAAACTCGAACAAAATATAACAAAAAGATACATCTAAAAATACATACGACGTTTATCTTGTTCTCCTTTTATCTCTTTGTCCCGCATTTCTATTATAAAAGGAGCGGCAAGCGGCAACCGTATTACTGACGGCCCTTTTCTATGCCGCGAAAGGTTATCTTTGTGGCTGTGAAATTCTTACGAACACAGCTACTTATTTATTTATAGTTTCAGTGAAGTATAAAAGAACCGTAGTTAATTTAAATAGTTTTTTTTATTTAAAAATCAAAAAGCATAGACTAAGGCCTGTATTTATAATCAGCTCTCAAGAGTGACAGCGAGTTTGAGTTCGTATCAGAAATGTCATTCCAGTACAAAATTACCTGTCAAATCCGTACTCAATATTGCTCTCAATCTTGAGATCGCTTTATAAATACGAGCCTTAGTTACCAGAAGAATACCGGGTGTAAAGGGACAGCTTCCCGCGAACTAATAGCGGTTGCTGTGTCAATGAAAGTGAACAACTTACGCCAGGATTTTTTTCGGGAAATGATTTTTTTTTGCTTTTCCATACAAATTTTCTGATAGAGGTGGTTATTTTGTATGGAAAAGTAATTCTGCATTCCCGCGAGGCGAATCAGCTTGCACTGGCACATTGTATGTTTTTGGATCGAGACTACTATTTTACGAGTAGGCTTTTCATATAAAATATTATCTTCCCATATAAATCTATAATCAGAATCACTTGGCATGATCACGAGCAAAGGATAGCCGATAATCGTTTAGAAGGGAGAGTTTGGTAATCAAAAACTCGTTTAGGTACCGGTCATCAGTGGACCTCGCATAAAATATTATTTCGGTATAGTATTCGTGAGGGCATCCAGATGAGCTTTCTTAGTAATGCTGTAGTTAGTAGGTAGGTAAGTAATATTAGCTTTCCGTCCCATGGCTTTGTGTCTAAAATAAATAAGCATCATACCCCGGTACTGACATTATAGGTAAAACACAAAAATAAAATTACTTGATGCCAATTTTTATCTCTAAGTATACGGGGTGGCACAGCTTCCAAAAAACTGATACGGGTTGATCAGTCAAGGAAACTTAACTTTTCACCTAGAATTTCTTTTAGGTAATAAAAAAGTGTTCAATTTTCAAAACAAAATG
>JARACY010003118.1:0-35874 GCA_029255725.1 Scrobipalpa atriplicella | reverse complement strand
GAATGAGAAGATAGAATGCAGACGCAGAGTTAAAACATTTGAGTCACCGTTACTACGTAAAGGTATCTTTCATAGAACGAGGTTAACAAATAGGTAAGTATGTACCACACCTTTATAAAGACATTGAAAGAGCAAACTTTTGCTGCCCCCGTCATCTGAAGGTCTGAACCACCTCTCCGGATCCGGAGGTTGCAACCGTCCTCGGTTGTAATACAAAGTTGTCATGTGTATTTCACTTTTTGACATTTTCCCCAGTTTGGTTTGGACAATGCGGGATGAATTAACTGTTTGTAAGCATGGACGAATAAAACAAGAGGACTGAAAACCTCCCTTATAAACTGCGTACATCGCTACTTAGCAGTGTCAGCTATTGACATTAGCGAAATATTGTGTAAACATAATATGTAACAGAATTAAAATTCTGATGTTTTAAATAGCATTCCTCATTGTGTATTTATACTTTAAAAATCTTAAAAGATGGTTCAATTTTGTGATGCGTAAAACGGTATATTTTTTTTTGGATTTTTTAATACAATTTTTTTTAAATATTTAAAAAAAATGATTTTTTGGACAGAGTTTGGTTTTCTGTCACAATATCCTTTGCCTATTACCTAGGTATGCATACGAAAAAAAAACTGACAATCACTCTTTTTTTTGTTCTTGGCACAAGGTTCTTGGCAAAGGAAAAAGTTACACACGGACGAACTTTGTGACTTACGACCTTTTAGAATAAATCATATTTCAAAAAATTATTTCTCTGGACAGAAAGGATAATTCGACAAAGTTACAATGAAAAGTCTCTAAAATAGTGATAATCTATCCATAAATCAATTAAAAGTTTCATGTTAAAATAGTGAGGTGTCATGGATGCAGGTGGTTCTTTGCGGAGCCTACTTGCTGCTACTGCTTAAGTAGGACCTGTAGGACCGTTCAACAGGGCTTATCCACACTATTCTACACGCGGTTAGACAATGATGGATTTATTGCTCATGATAATATGGGTCGCTAGCTGTGAAGGACCCTAAACCATCTTAAATCGTTGATTTCAAGCTCTTTTATAGTATTTATTATATCTATCTAGTAAACGTCAAACCGAATTAATTAAATAAACCTTAGTGATAATAATATTCTATTTCGCTGAGATCACAAAGCTTTCATTAAAGACAAATTTAATTACTGGAACTTAGCCTGTTTTATTAACTAAATTCTCTAGTTTCGTAATCTCGTTTGATTAGCTAGTTATATTGGTTAATTTGGGTCTACATTTTGATCCGTATTTGATTAAAATTGTTGTAAACTAATATCTGTATGTTCGTTCAATTATTATAAATTGAATTTCGGGCAAAGGTGACTTACATAGATATTATTAAGTACAATTTTTTTAAACGTGAGTAATAATTTGATATGTTTTGGATCACACGTCATACACGAAAAAATCAAAAGAGCATTGCCCAAAAAATACTAGGTAAGGCAATGACAAATTTTCCAATAGCACCATATCGGAAGCTTAATTGGCAGAACTATGGAATGGCATTCCGAAGGCCACTTATGCTAGTATTTTTATAATTTTTTACTGATAAATTGGATGAGAACGGCTGCAGACCGAGCTGAGTGGCGTGCCATTGGAGAGAATCCAGCAGTGGACTGATACAGGCTGTTGATGATGATAAACTTTTGTGCTTTTAGGACTTCTTAGAGCACCCTATTTGATGGTGGTGGTGTAAATACCCTAAGCACAAAAACCTCAAAAAATCGTTCAGTAAACCTTACTGTAAGATATCAACACCTTTTCCTAAGTACAGTTTCTACACTGCTTGTTACTTGCGAAACGTGTCGACCGAGACGGTAAAAGTAATTTAAAATGGCCGCCTGGAGACAGACAAAGTTTTAATCAAAACGGGAGAAAGACCCTTTTCTTAATGTGTTGCGGCTACTTTACGACTTGGAAAATGTCTAATTATTAAAATTGTACTATAACAAGATTACCATCTGCTGAAAGTAGTATGTAGCTAGCTATATTGTAGTATTATTTGCGAGAATGGAGTTGACTGGTGAAGATAAGTTACTAGGTATTTAGAATGCAAGTAACTAGAACTCGGACATAACTAACTGTAACTTTAACTGTAATTTTTTTTGAAGAGATAAAGGTAAATAATGTAAATAGTATTTTTAATTTTAATTAATTTTGATATTTTATTTTGATGAGTTTTGGCATGATTTTGGGATAGTCTGTTACTTTTTATCTTTAAGGCCCGTATTTATAATCAGCTCTCGAGAGTGACAGCGAGTTTGAGATCGTATCAGAAATGTCATTTCAGTACAAAACGGTCTGTCAAATCCATACTTAATATTGCTCTCAATCTTGAGATCGCTTTAAAAATGCGAGCCTTAATGTATTTTCTCAAATTAAAAATTCACCTTTAATTTTGCGCATAAAGACTCTATTGGCCTTAATTAGCAGGAAACTAAATTATCCTCCCAGGGTTAGGCCTTGTCTATAGGATACCGGATATCATTGTCCCTTCCTTCCAGCTTCCGCCCATCAATTATGTGCCAAACCTGAATTATGGGACTTAGGTCTTACTTAACGGACTATCAACTACGCATATTCTCAATTCAATTACACTATCTTGTGAAAAAACTATAATGAGGGCAATTTGGCGTTGTATATGACTTGACTTAACTATAACCTATAACTATACATATAAGTCCATACCTGTAATTTTTCATCATGAAAGAACAGAACGAGACAGCAGTACTTAATATTAGTACTCAAAGTTCAAAGGTACTTACGCAGGAACTCCCTTACCTAAAAATCTCGACAAAACGCGGGCGCAAAATTTAATAAGCTACATATTTCAATTTCGCGATGTCTATTTTAATATCTGCTAACAGCTTTATGAACGCAAGCGTAAGCGCAATATTGCTTATCCATAATACTCACTCCATTATAAAGCCTTTATCAATTTTACTGGTAACCTGATACTCAGGCTTGTTCATAATAATTACGTAGCTTTAAAACGTGGGCTTTCGTTGCCTCCCTTCAACCTTTTATCTTTATCGCCCTCGTGTTTCAACGGGGTTTTTGTACCACTAATTTGTTAAAAGGAATCTAATTTTGAAAGCAACTTTTGTAAAATGTTTAATCATTTCAATTTGGTATTGCCATAGCTTCAGCTTTTGACTCTAGTGACTCTAGTCTTGAGGTTGTTGAGACAGAGTTGACGACGACGGTGGAGCGAGGCCCTGACACAGTACACTATTTTGACTCCCGTGTGAGGCTGGTCTCGAATTATTTTAATCAATTGTATATATGTGAGCTTAAGCCATTATGTCAATTTCTCATATTATTTTGAATAACTACACAATTTACACATAGGCTTGTATTTATAAAGCGATCTCAAGATTGAGAGCAATATTAAGTAGGGATTTGACAGGTCATTTTGTACTGAAATGACATTTCTGATACGAACTTAAACTAGTGTCACTCTCGAGAGCTGATTATAAATACGCACATCGCATCGACGTGCCTGCACTCCTCACGTCACTCACAAGATTTATTGGCTCACCAGTCCAAGCCATGGAGAAAATAGACCTAAAACCCTGTTTTGCGGATTCACAAAAATAAAGCTTTTTTTTTTTCTTTTCGCTTTTAGATTATCATTTAAAATCTGCGTGCTTTAATTTATTACTCTGCACTAATTCATATTCTCGCAGTGATTTGGCGTGCGAAGAAGCATGATATTCGCGTTCACTCGCTCACATCGACGTGCCTGCACTCCTCACGTCACTCACAAGATTTATTGGCTCACCAGTCCAAGCCATGGAGAAAATAGACCTAAAACCCTGTTTTGCGGATTCACAAAAATAAAGCTTTTTTTTTTTCTTTTCGCTTTTAGATTATCATTTAAAATCTGCGTGCTTTAATTTATTACTCTGCACTAATTCATATTCTCGCAGTGATTTGGCGTGCGAAGAAGCATGATATTCGCGTTCACTCGCTCACATCGACGTGCCTGCACTTAAGATTTATTGCTTCACTGGTTATCTTAGTTCTTCAGAATTTCAGCCTACTGTCTGTTGACGAAAAAGCAAACAAATTGCTAAACCACATTGCTTGTAGTATTATAGTTTTTAGGTTTGAATGCCTCAGAATAATAAAACAAAAAACAAATAGGCGAAATTTTTTTGTGTCTTTTCGTAGCTTTGACTGAAAAGAGAAGTCCAGTGCGGATACAAAGAAAATATTAATTTTATATCCAAAATACAGCTATTTTAAGTATACCATTGCAATACCTTTAATGTTGATGTACCTCTACCTACCCTACAGTACTGTGTGATGCATTTTGTGTGACCGGTCTCAGAGGAGACAGGGCTCGGTTGGCACGCTCCAATTACATTCCTCGTGCCCACCCACGCTGCCAAAACCAGCAATAAAGGTGCCCCAAGCAAGTAAAATAAATACTGAAAATATACTAAGTAACAAAACATAAACGACATTATGAAATAGGTTTTGTTTTTAAAATTTCTTGTAAGAATATAACTTATTTCAATTTTATTGGATCGTTGATCTTTTTAGAGATTCCAAAATCTGCTTATACATTTTGTAGGTAAGTACGTGTGTACTCGTTCTTATTTTTGTTAAATATCAAATTGAAATTAGCGTTAAACTTGCACGTGGTACCTTTCGTTGGTATGTGTTACACAGGCAACGAAAGGCGTTAAGTCGAATAAAGATAATTTGCTTGCATGTCAGAAGATCCGCGTAAAACCTTGAACACAGTTATTTGATTGATCCTCTACATCGAAAATTGCCTTTGCCTTGAACACAAAAGTTGTCGAAAGAAGTATTTCTCGGAATAATCCATGACACCTCACTATTTTAACATGAAACTTTTAATTGATTTATGGGTAGATTATCACTATTTTAGAAACTTTTCATTGAAACTTTGTCGAATTTTCCTTTCTTTCCAGAGAAATAATTGTTTGAAATATGATTTATTCTAAAAGGTCGTTGTCACAAAGTTCGTCCGTGTGTAACTTTTCCCTTTGCCAAGAACCTTGTGCCAAGAACAAAAAAAATGTGACAATTTGATTGATTTTTTCGTATGCATAGGTAATAGGCAAAGGATATTGTGACAGAAAACCGAACTCTATCCAAAAAATCTTTTTTTTAAATAACTCAAAAAATATTGTATTAAAAAAACCAAAAAATATATATATTTCGTGTTACGCGTCACAAAATCTTCGAAACTGTATATTTATTTCAGTACCTAATGAAAAATTGTAGCATAATACTAATAATACCTATTGCTTTTATGTAATGTTAAAAATATTTTAATGAACCTTCAAAATTAGAGGCAGACGAATTGTGCACAGTTTTAATCAATATCTATTTGCAAAATAAATTTATTAATTCAGGAGGTGTGTTTAGAACACTCAGAGTGTTAAACATGTTGAACACTAATTAATTGGCGTCGAGCCTAAAATCAGTGGCAACTGTAACGCAATAACCTTAATATTCGACTGGGGCGTCATTTTGCGTACTTAAATTGATGTTTTTAACTATACCTAATATAATATCTTGTTTGTGCAGCAAACTTTGCAAACTCATAGTACCTACTCGCTGAAAATTTTTCAAGAGTAATTGTTTTATTTTCCGAATTTCTGAAAATGAAAAAAGACTTCCCCATAAAACTGTCTGAACAATTTGATCATTTTGTAAAGTAAAACATTTCCCAGAATCATCTTTTTATGAATGTTGTTCAGTTCGTTATCTGAGCAATCCCTTCAGTCTGCGTCTCTGAAATAACCCTAAATGCAAATAAGTATACAGTGAGTGAACATCAAATGCATGCATAGAACAAATTTCATGGACACAATTTGGACGGATGACTTGAGGTATCTAGCCTACTCTAAATCTGTGCCGAATTGAGCGTACCTTAATTAATGTAGTAAGCTAGATCAAGTTTGTGCCACAAACGATGCGAGCTCATTGAGCCTGGGTGCAAACTCACTCGCAGACTTAATATTCAGATCTAATCTAACTTGGTTACATTGATAAGATACCAAGTACTAAGACAAGAAGGGATAATAACGTTTATCAGTATATCTGTTAAAGTTTAGAAAAATGGTTGATTCGTGGTCAGTTCCACTTGTTAAAAGATTCCGTGCTCCAGAGCACATGTAAGCCATCGGTTGCTGTCTTTGACAGTGATCTTTACACAGTTAACAGTTAGTAATGGGCAGTTTAAATACTCAAACACCACGTTTCATCTAGTTGGTCGTCAATTGGAAAAACTCACTCAATAAGAAAAGGAGGAATGGTCGATTTGGATGCAATGAACCCTAAAACATTAGGTACTTTGCTTTTTTCCGGTCATCAAGTAAATATCAATCTACTGACCACAAACAATCAGGAAGTTTTCCGAACTGTGGAACATTACAGAGTTAGAATAGCCAGATACCGCATCAATCATTGGATTGCCCATACTAATGGTGTCTGCTGTTTGAGTCACTTTATGTGAGATAAGTGTTCTTTTAAATTTCATATTCCTCGACGAAAATGGGTTCATATTTTAAAATATAATTACATAAGTGGTAAGTTATTCTTACTCAACTGTGTTTCGCGCGTATCTATATCTATTATATTATAAGTAAAATGTATGTTTGTAAATTTTATTTTTTAATTACGCAATTAACATTAACACAACACACGTAACTAGTAAGTGCTCGTCAAGTTTATACATTCCTCGTTTGCTCATAATGAATACTTGCACACTTTGACTTGACTTGCGGTTTCTAGCGTTACTAAATCTGTGGCCGGACTCGCTCCAGGCAATCTTTGTTTCCTGTAATGACTGACGGCGCGGAAACAAATCCAAATGAACAACCAATGACTTTCGCTTTGTCCATCTTTGTATTGTTAATGGGAATAGCTACTTGAATAGCTGCTACCTGATCTTATTTCTATTTACTCTTATCATAATACCAGCTGTTCCATTTTATGTGTTTCCCATTAGGAATAAAATGTACGCGCTAGGATTCGTCTCATTAATAAGCTTCTGCCATTTTTTTTTACCAAAGCCATCATTTACAAATAGTCATACATCTTTTACAGATCGATTTGTCACTCCAACTATGACCAACTTTATCTAGGACATAATTTTGTCATATTTATATGACTTAAAATTCTATTTCTTCTCGATTATTTATTTTACTAGAATAGAGACAAGGATATCATGACAAATATAATATTTGATATCATAGTTATAAGAGCAAGCCAACCTGAATGTGAGAGGAAGAAGTTTAGTCCTCTATTGAGGTATAAGAAGTAAGCAAAGCCGAGCCTCTCCTATGTGTACTAATAAAAATAGCTTCCATGCTGGACTGGGAGTGATAGAAAAACATAGAATGTACCCGCTGCATCTCCTCCCGTGCATGCTGTAAAAATCAGCTAAGCCAATCGAGGGTTTCAGTGTATTGCAATATAGAAGATGGGCTGACAACCTGTCACTACAGCAATATACATAATCACCTGTATAATAACCCTCAAAACTTGTCAGACGTAGCGGAATTACCTTTATTTAGGTAGTTTTTGCTCTGCCTACCCCAATAGGGACAAAAGCGTGATTTTATGTATGTACTATTTGTAAAAATAGCTGAAACATATGATTTTAATGATTACACCTTTTAGTACACAGTTTAAGTAGTTGGACAAGTAGTTATTGTTTCATTACGTCTATATGGCGGTGTGTTGATTCAGGGTCGACTGACAGTCGGAAATGACAGACAAACACCCGCCCAGTCAACACACACAATACACAAACACATATATAAACAAAACACATGTTAACAGGCTGATACAGGAAGGTTTATTTATATCTCAAGAGGATTACGGCTTTGTGAACAAAGAGGAAATACTGCCAGCCTTCTGGGGACCATGTGTGATGGAGACACGTTGAATAATTAATTTAATTTTAGTAGTTAAGTTTATGAATTGTATTTTTTTTAAATAATACTGAATAAAACCTGCATTTAAGGTTCTAAAGCAATTTTGGTAGGCGTCTACTTAGAAAATGTGGACAACTTTTTAATAACTGAATATATCTATGTCTCATAGTTTAACATAATAATGTGTGTAATGATTCTTGGAATTTGAAGAACCAGCAGCTTACAGAACCTCTCTTCTTGACAGAATAAGTGGAAACACTATACATGGCTTATTCTACAATATTGAAAGGCGTAGACCAGGCGTATTACTGGTAACAGGGATAAAGGCAAAAGTTAGTCCCTATTACAACAAACTGTAAATGAGACGTTTAATTAAAGGTATCGGTATCTACCAATAAACAATTAGTAAAACAATCAATCAATCTCTACTCTAGCTAATAGTACGGCGGTTAAGGTTCAAAATCAGGACAAAGCTTGCACTTTCGCGTGATGGGTTGAATTGGTCTCAGACTAGTTGTACACATCCTAAGGTAACTTTTGAGATATGTTGCCCTGGTGGGTACACTCTATGAGTCTGCAGGCAGGGTCGGTTAGGTTACTATAGGAGCAATTACAGTATTTCAATGATATAGGAGTGGTGCTCGAACAAAGTTTGGAGCACACCCTGGTCAAATTTACATCGTGGTGAAAAAAATCCAAAATGGCGGAAAACAAGATGGCCGCCATACAAAATAAAAAGTCGAATATCTCCTAAACGATGAGAGATAGGTGGAGAGTGCTCGAATAAATGTTATAGGGAATGATAGTGGGTAACTTCTGGTGATCACGAAAATCCAAGATGGCGGATCCAAAATGGCGCCTGATATAAAAAATGCTCCGATCAGGCTGAAATTTGGCTGGTGAGAGGTTATTGAAGTACTAATGCAATTGGAAAACGGTGAATTTGAAAAACGAACTATCAATATCGAATTAGTACTTCAATGACATCTCACCAAACAAATTGCAGCCTGATCGGAGCATTTTTTTATCAGGCGCCATTTTGGATCCGCCATCTTGGATTTTCGTGATCACCGGAGGTTACCTACTATCATTCCCTATAACATTTATTCGAGCACTCTCCATCTATCTCTCATCGTTTAGGAGATATTCGACTTTTTATTTTGTATGGCGGCCATCTTGTTTTCCGCCATTTTAGATTTTTTTCACCGCGATGTGAATTTGACCAGGGTGTGCTCCAAACTTTGTTCGAGCACCACTCCTATATAATTGAAATACTGTAATTGCTCCTATATAGTAACCTAACCGACACTGCCTGCAGACCCATAGAGTGTACCCACCAGGGCAACATATCTCAAAAGTTACCTTAGGATGTGTACAACCAGCCTGAGACCCATTCATCCCATCACGCCAGTTTGCAAACTTTTCCGGCTAACCGCCGTACTATAAATGAAATAGTAGATTGTTTAACGAGGAGAGAACATGACCGATTCCCACGAGGGTGTAGATACACACGAGTTGGGAATCGCATTTTCTTCCGAGTTATACATAGTGCTTTATACTACACCTATGAGGAAAATATAATCAAAAATCCTTGTAAGATAAAGAATGATATCACTTACATGAGAAGATAACTTAAGAACATTTGAAGTGTCATCATCCATGCGAACAGAACACAAACAAACAAAACACATATTAATACAGTTACACATTACATCGAAAACGCTAAACAATTAATTTACATTAAATAAGTCATATAAATCAAAGAACGAAAAAGAATTCGCGCGGACATGTTGATTTTGCCATATTTTTTACTTATAAATATAAAAGAGACAAATGAAGCAAAGCACATACTGCCAAAAAATGTAAGTGACCAGTATCATTTTGTGGGCTTCGACATACAAACTTTTTGTTTTTTGGCATTCGCCTGTTTCTAGTTTTGAATTATGAATTTAAAAAAAAAATAGGAGGGGAGAAAATACTTTCTCCCCTAGGGGAGAAAGTAAATCCCATATATTTTTGCCGCCCGCATATTCGTTCGCTTGGATTTACGTACTTTCTTTCCTTTTTTTAAGTAAGAACTAATATACTTTCCGAATAGGTGTAGTATAAATGATTTTTTGTACCTACGCTTTATGCCACAAATATTTTGTTAGTCATTGATAGAATATCAACAATGTTTTACCCTGCACTACTGTGAGAACTTCCTAACCCCCCAAGTATAAACCCAATATCATTCCTAACCCCTAAATTTCTATTAGACGTCTACAAACCTGGAAAACCCCAATATCATTTCCTGGATACTCTCAAAAGAGCTGAACGTGTACAAAAAAGCTCAGAATAAACAATTCTTTTATTTCGTACAACCAGTCGGCCAAGTGAAAGGATCAACGTAATGGCGCGTGCTACATCGTGTCCAATGAATTGAATGGCACGATCAACAAAGATCGCTCCCTAATGTCGTAGTGTATGGCATTGTGATGAGAGAGAGCGGAAAATAGTTCTTATAAAGATAAGAATAGGATAAAATGTTAAAAGATATTAAGAAACGGGATTTCGTTGTTCATATCCAAACTGCACATTTTCATATCGTATTTTAAAATCTGTTACATGCATACATAAAATCACGCCTGTATCCCTAATGGGGAAGGCAGAGCAAAAACGACCTCAACATAGGTTGTTCCGCCACGTCTGACACGTAAAATCTGTTTATTTCAAATTAAGTACCTACTTACTTGCTTACATAAATTTTTCTTCATTAATGTTGCCACAGATTTGTTTTAATATACATTTGGAGGCTTGAACGTAGATATACTTAGGCCCGTATTAATAAACAGCACTTGAGACTGACAGCTAGTTAGAGTTAGTATCAGAAATGTCATTTCAGTACATTATGGTCTGTCAAATCCATACTTAATACTGCTTTCAACCTTGAGATCGCTTTATAAATACGAGCCTTAGTACGAATTATTATAGAAAGAAGAAGGTTACCGCAATGCAAATGTCACGCATATACAGTATTCCACACACAATACTTTATAAAATTCAATTCTGGTATATGAAATTCTGTTGCAAATATTCTAACATAGAACATGTCAGCCAGCAGTTGGCGGTGGTGCCAGTCAGAAACACGCTTTGTTTCCATATTGAAACACGAAGTAAAAACTTTAGAACAAAGCTCTCTACGTGATGGATAGGAACATTTTGATCGTTCCTTTCGTATTATCGGATCATGTCTTTGAATCTTTAGTTTTTGAAAAATATGAAAAATTATTCATTTAAATAGATTTAATTTTAAAGGCATCGACGAAACTTTTAGTGGATCTGAAATACGACGTGTTACAAATAAATCTTACCTTTAACTTTAGTTAAGGATTTTGCTGCGAATATGCATGTTAGAGCGCTACTTGCGGCAGGCATAATTTTGTGCTATATTTTCCCTTTACGTAAGAATTAATCTGTTTCATTTTAGACTTGGTTAACTACTCCGACATATGGGGCAGTGTCCCCGTTATCCATTACAGTAACGAACTTTGCTCCGACAGCCGATTCATTAGAAAGCCATTCATCTCTACGAGGCTACCTGTGACCCCAACCTTACTAATTGAGCAACTTGTATACCTACAGTGTGCACTGACAACTGGCAGAATAATTTGGTTATACCACAGTCAATGCTTCCTGGCCTTAGTATATCTTTTATTTATTAAAGTTTGTTACTTCTGTCTGTCTGTTAATAGTCTTCCAAATTTGTCAAACGATGTAAAAACCGCTCTTATTGTATTATTTGCAAATTCGTAAAACTTAGGAAAGTGACGATGAGACTTTTTGTTTTTCACTTTCATATAACTATGGATATTATTAGATCCATATGCATGCTTCCATAAGCATTGCGAGTGCAAATAATCCCATTCTGATGTAAGGCACCGCGTAAGGTTTATCTCTCGCGTGCAGGTGGGAAAGTTTCTAACTCGTCAAATGTAAACTGGATGAACAGACAAACGGACATCAGAGCCGTGTTCTTTCAGGAAATCAATAGCGTGTAGGACCTAGTTACATGAGGCTTCAAGTTGCTGAATTGGAGTTTTGGTTTTTATACTTTAACCAGGGTTTTGAATAAACATTGCAATTGTGAATGTCAATGGAAAATCTGCTTTTGGAAACTGTGTCTTATGGGGACGAGATGGAGATGTTATTTACATTTATGTTTACCTCGTTTGCTGCTTTATTGTTTGTCGTCTGTTGGAAGACTTTTCACAAACCACATACAAGTAAAGAATAATTCACACGAACTCAAAGTGCACACCGCGTCACCGCGCAAGTGGGACCGCGGAAGTTTATCTCGCGTGCAGGTGGGAAAGTTTCTAACTCGACAAATGTAAACCCTCCTGGATGAACAGACAAACGTACACCAGAGCCGTGTTCATTGAGAACAAAGTTTTCGCGTTGTAAGGCACACGTTTACTCAGCGTAGTGGCGTGTAGTAGAAATAGTAGCGTTTGGTGGTAGCGAACTAATAAAGCTTGAAGCGGCTCGGGTAAGCTACACAGAATTTTGTTTGGAATTAGGACAAATTATACTTTTCACCGCGGGAAAACGTTCATTTCCACAGGAAAACTCATTTACTCGATTGAAACCGCGGATAAACAGCTAGTTGAGAATAATTTCGAAAAAAAAATAGTGGAGTAACAAACTGTCTTATCTATTACTGATTTTCAATTTTAGTAGGATTCGGTTTATGCACTGCAAGAGATCGAAAGTGCATATTTCGCCGCATCCAACACCGTAGATCATCTTGTCCCCATCGTGCCTCCGTGCCCCCTCCTGGATCCGCCTATGCCACCAGGTACAAACTAGCG
The DNA here is from genome assembly GCA_029255725.1 of Scrobipalpa atriplicella. Taxonomy (NCBI): domain Eukaryota; kingdom Metazoa; phylum Arthropoda; class Insecta; order Lepidoptera; family Gelechiidae; genus Scrobipalpa; species Scrobipalpa atriplicella. Next base: position 23,068 of record JARACY010003118.1, on the reverse strand, counting down.
AGTTTTAGTTGAACCAACCACAAAAAAAAAATAGAAATAGAAGTTTATCAAAGCTGTTTGCTTAAACTAGAGCAGAGCTTTTCCGTTGCCCAGCCACTTGCATGATGGCAAAGAAATGATAGTAAAGTTTTGCAAGCAAATGCAAAAAAAAATAACGTTTGTTTTAAAAACTAGCAGGTCCTAAATACTTCTCAAACAGAACAATAAAGTGCATTGAAGCAAAAACGACGTCCCAAAGTCTCGGCACAGCTCGCCTCCACCTCGCCGCTTGCGCGATAGCAAAACTCCTCTCAAACTTATTGTATGCAACCCGGAATATTTCAGTTGCCAGCCATTCCAAGCGAGTATTAAAGATAAACATTATTCAATTCAGTGCACATGTGGAAGCAAATCGCTAGAACTTTATTCAAATAAACAAAACTATGAATACGTCGATGGAGCACGTTGGTTTGTGACTTTAAGCTATTTATTCGTAGTTTTTACTAAAAGCACAGGATGTACAGACAGTACACTCCTAACCATAAACTCCATTCAACATGTCAGGATTGTTTTTTTCCTTTACTTATATGATATAACGTTCTTAGTAATGCTCCAACGTATAAAATGTATAAATTAAAGACCGGATTCCGTCTCAAGGGTCCCTGAAAAATTAATTTGCTAAATATTTCGTATAAAAAATACTGTTCATAATTATTTACGTCTGTATAAGCTTAGCCCGTAGCTTTACTCTTTCATGATAATATTTTTCAATTAAATTAAGATTTATTAATCAAGTAAATTGAAGATTTGTAGGTAAGTATTTATCATTTTTATATTAATAAAAGCATTCACTGGAAGAGTACAGTGGTAAACAGAGCAGCCACAGCGGCCAACCAAAGCTACAGCCAAATCTGCAGTTGTCGCGATGATGTCTATAGAAAATCTGTCAAAATAATGGCGCCATCGCCATGCCTCTTCCAATACCAGCCTACAGAACGTTTGGATAGATTTTGATAAAATTTATTACACATTGTAGAGGAATGAAACTTAGGGTCGTATTTATAAAGCGATCTCAAGATTGAGAGCAATATTAAGTATGGATTTGACAGGCCGTTTTGTACTAAACTGACATTTCTGATACAAACTCAAACTCGCTGTCACTCTTGAGAGCTGATTATAAATACGGGCCATAGGCCTCATTCTACGAAAAAAGAAACTCGCCTAGCTGCAGACGAAATCGCAGTGTGAAAAAAATTAAAAATATTTATTTTATAGCCATACCAATAAATATATGGTAAAGCAATAGGAAGTAGTATCACCCGGTTCGAGAAAGCCGTGACGAAGACTTAAAGGACCAAGCCCTGAACATTACGAGAGTGGAATGTAATTAACCCTTTTGTCCCTCAAGTCCCAACAATTCCACTTCGGGACCCTTCGACAGATCGCTCATATTTTATAGCTATTATGTGGTAAACACCGTGATGGGTTTTTGGAGAAGTATAACAAATTCTTTAAAATGCTTGGGTATTTGGTCTGATAAAGGAACTGCTGAAAATTTTCTGTTTTGGATTAACAGCTACATAAAAATTAGGATTTATTAATAGTATAGCATAAAGCACAGAGTATAGTATTAATTATATTATCTGTGGCACAGGCAAAGCTTCAGTTCTGAATCTTATAGAGTCAGATCAGTCGAGTAGTATAACACCTATGTTTTAAGCTACCTAGAATTTATAATATTATGGATATGTAAAACGTTATCTCAAAAACCATAAAAAATCAAAATAAAACTATAGTTTTGTAGTTACTACTAGTAGGTACTACTTGTAAGCTTAGAAACACGGAAAATTAGTGGCTAAGTAAAGTATAATCAAGTAACCCATGTTTTCACTCCATCAAGTCCTATTAGAAGGTGAATTACTCATCCAAATTAGGGAACAAAGGCCTGACATTGTGACCCGTGTCTTCGTCAAAACCACTTTGTTTTTGAATTTTGCGGGGATGTAAACTAACATACTATTTGTGTAGAGTTTATGGAGAGGGAACACAGTTATCTATAAATTCTTATTTATGCATTTAATTGATTAAGGAACGAATAGATAATAATTATCATATTTAATATGTGAAAATTGATATTAAGGCCCGTATTTATAATCAGCTCTCAAGAGTGACAGAGAGTTTAAAGACTGTTAAACATATGAAGTGACATTGCCGCGCTGTGTCGCGTCGCTGCAGTGCCGCGTCGCGCCGCTGCAGCTACGTCCTTGTGCGGTCTAACCTTAAGAGACTACGGTGCGGTGCGGTCCTAAAGAAGTTACAGTTAATAATATAGACAGTTAATATAACTAGTAAAAATAATAATTATTACGATCTGTGATTAATACATTTGATGATTTAGGTAAAAATAGACCGTTTGCATAAATAAAACAAAATGCCCATTTCGTCAGTTACGATAACTTACGTAGGAGGCATCGATATGATCATCAGCGTTTGGTGTCTCTACTCTCATTTATTTTACTGTAGACTTTTGCTACGCCGTAGCACTATGTTTGCTACGTTAATGCTACAATGTTACTGGACATCCCTCAGTAGGTATTATTTTTATTTGTAAGGAAAAGCACAATAAAAAACAGAAAGCCAAGTACAGGTCTTCACCGATATAATAATAAACATACAAACTTTATGATAATAATGGTAGTCTGTTAACTACGAAAGCACTTTCATAAATACAAGCACTTCATTAACTGGCGCCAAATGGACTGGCAATACTAAATCTGTTTTGTTGGGCGTCCAACAAATTGCATTTATGTGAGTACTCCAATAATAATATGCTTTACAATGGAACATTACAAGCACCTAGTACCTATGCTCTACGTTCTCATTTCCCTGACATGTTTTTCTGCATATTGCTAATTTGTATAGTAAAATAAATAAATAATATAAAATTTTTTGAAAACATTTTCTTTTTAAGTTTACCAGCTTGCAAGTTTTGAATAATTTTGCTCTGTATTCCTGTGCAGTGTAGTGGACAGAAACGTGTATGGACTGAACAAAGTTATTCATAAATATGGAGAGGGAGCAAGCGTGCAAGGGATTCCACAAGACTGGAGACAAAATTTAGACTGATCCTTGTAAGGGTCAGTTCACACCAGGAAGCGATGCGACGCAACGCGGCGTCGAACTGCTTGAAAATGAATTGTACAACAAAATGACAGGCTACACTGAAGCCGCGTGAAATAGTTATATGAGTTCTATCAATGAAATTAGATACTTCAAAGTAAATAAAGTTATTCATTTTATAACGCTCTTGAAAAGTGAAAAGTTGTGAACTGACTCTAGTTATTATTTTTGTTATTTCAGACGAGGCTTGTTGCTGATATATAAGCATGTTTGGCTATTTACTTTTAAATCTATTTGGAAATAAACGTATTTACTTTTATGAGAAAACTAACGACCTGTCACGACTTTGTAAAAGTAAAATTATGCTGGTGAAAAACATTTCAAAACTCTGTTGCAGATAGTTTAGAAGAAGTTAGCGGATAAACAATAAACATCCATTATACCTATGTACTTAGAGGTTGCCAATTTCTTTTCCAGGCAGCTTGCTGTATTCAATACAAAATTGAATCCATCATAGATCAATAAATCATACCGAGTTTAAGTGATTCAAATTGAGTTAGCTTAATACAAACAGTAGTTTTCAAACTAAAATTTAGTTTTTGATGTTATGTTGGCTTAAAACTTTCCTGGCCTAAAAAAACATAGCAAAGTAGCTTTTATGAAAATCCGCGGTAGTTTGAAAAAACATTTTGCTTTGGGTAAAGTTGGTTGCTAGCGCGGATGGTGGTTTCCTCTAACCACGGGCCGAATACACGTGAAAACTGCCTTTTACCCCCTTTTTACTGAGCAGGAATAAAACCCGTATGTAGTACGGTATATTTGTTTTATCTCACGACTGCCGCTTAGCCATACTTGTGTGCTAACGGAATAAAAAAGAAATTGGAAAATGATAATGCTTACATTTTCTAATACAAAAAACGACATTTCCATATAAATTTGTATGGAGAAAAAAATACACCAGGATACTTAATAAAAAAAGCTTTGCGGCCGTGGCTAAAAGTACTTGGTATGACCTAGTGAACATATCTGGCAGGGCCCAGGGTTTATCACCAAAAGTTGAGGTTACTATGGGCGCTTGTCCGTTATTTCCTACACTATAAAATAAACGCACTTTACCTTAGTTGTGCAGTTTCGTTGACGGAGCAACCCCTATCAGTTTGCGGGAAGCTGTCCCTTACACCTCGTTATATAGTAGTATATTCTAAACCAAGCTAGATTGGTGTCTACTGGCTTTGGCTACAAGGAAAATCGTTTAACAACCTATCAAAGTTCATAGGCTAGTATGATGACATTGATGAGAAAGATAAACCCATTATGAACGATCATGCTGCACAGTAGCGCCACTCTGTTGAAAATTAATATCAAAATTGGCATTTCATCGAATGTTGTATACATCAGAGTTAATTACCAAGTTTTAATTAATTAAATAAAACAATGATCCATACTTATAATTACAGCACAGGAGTAATAACAGTGCAAAGAGAAGGCTTCATACAACCATGGAGTAATATAATATAATATACTTGGTATGCAACCATTTGTGATTGGTGTGTATCGCACAATCCCCGAAATCGCTCATTAGCCGGAAAAAAGGGACACACCTCGGATCGTGCATTGCCAAACAGCCAATCCGCAAAATGTTTTTTCATTTCGGCCAATGAACGTTGTAAAACAACCACGGACTGGCAAATACCAAACGGCTAATTGCCGAATTCGTTAAAATACCAAGAATTAAAATATCAGGTGTATGGGACAACTTAACGGAAACGGATAGGGGTTGCTCTGTTCATAAAACTGAACAACTTTGACCATCCTCGTTCCACACATGAGTGCTCTGTCATCCATTACGCGATATATATGCCTATCTACATGAGAAACTTTGCCTCTACAAAATAAATTGTACAAATACTTACCTATTACTCAATATTGCGGGCACAGTAATAACTTTTTTCATAAAGTGCCGCTAGTTTTCGGCATGGACCTAACCTGGCATCACAGCTTATTAAGCTGTCAAGCGCACCGCTGAGCAATCTGCTGGATACTAGCTGGATATTCGTCGTGATGTAGGTGATTATTAGTAATGTAGTGATTATTAGCATACAATGATTTACTTACATTAAACTCCAATGAGTGCCTGCCTCGTTTTATTATTACTAGATTTGTATTAGAATCTGTAGAACTGTAGAAGAATTGAAACGTGTTTAATGTTTCCTGCCATAGTGTATTCTTGTTAGTTAACTTGCAAAAAAGATGTATACTTATAAACAAAGATTAAAAATCAAATCCCTTTGTGTTACCCTGTATCAAAATTTACTTACAAAAAAAAACAAATGATAAAGTAAGACAAAATTAGCTGATATTTTAAAGAAAGGATATTACAACCAACACATCGAACTACAATTACTCGATACTATTAAAATAAAAGCATTATCATGTAATTTACGTTTCAACCAGCCAATACAAGATGGATGCGTTCGCCAACTGAATCAGCAGCCATGACGAATCAGCACGATAATGGATAGAGCTTTGTTCCCGGGGCTGCAATGCTATAAACATTCATACAGTCACGTCTTTATCCGTTACGGGGTATGCAGAGCGTACCAACCAACCAATACGTAAGTTTTCGAAAGCAGATTCTTTCAAGACTGATTAAAAATCGTCTTGTGAATGAAGTAAGCCTTCTTGTGGCATATATACCCCCAATTTTGGGGAGGCCCACGTCCAGCAGTGGACTGTTGTGGCTGATGATGATGAAGCCTTCTCGTAGAGCGATACCAACCCTTCCTGTGCGTAGCGGCAAATGCCATGAAACTAGTTACTACACTACGATAGAAAATGATCGTCACGAAAAGAAAAAGAAGATAAGGAATTAAAAAGAAAAATAAGTGGCTAACTTTTAAACCATCGGGTTAAGAGAGAATAAAAAATATTTATAATAAGTTATTACATTATACCTATTATTATTTTTTTGAACCTCCGCTGGGAATACTCCTACAAACGTTCCAACAAGGATTTCTGAAATAGCCACAAACTCGTCCACAGAGCAGATCCTTTCGAGGTCATGCAATGTCATCATTAGCATCCTTAGTATAGTTCCATTTGTGGAAAACGAAGACAAAATAATATTGATAATAGATAATGGAGAAATGGCGTGCCTGTAGCGAATTACGGCTGAGGAAATTGCAGTTTACAGGCGGTTTTTTATAACAATCTTCTCATTAAATACGAGTTAGTACCTAAGTAATAACTCTTTCTTGAACTACTTTACAGATTTGTTTATTTAAGAAAAGTATAGCAAAGAAATACAAAAGTCCATTTTTGCATTGCATTTTTTTTTCAGAGGAAGCAACGTTGTTCTTTCTATCGATAATTAGTTATTTTTAATTATAGCGGAGCTTTATTAACGAAGAATTACGCCTAATGACTTTTCAGTTAATAGGACGATTCGATATTCCGCCTATAGACTCAGTTAATTAGCTGTGATTAGAACTAATTAGGTTGTTCACTGATCCAAAATATCTCATTAACATTGATATCGCTCGCTTTTGATGTCTTCTCGAATTTTGTATGAAGGGTAATTCAAAATTGGTTCACTTAACAAAAGTATTTTCTAAACAGAATATTCATCTACCTACAGTGTGATTTCAGATTGACAAAAGCTATAAATTTTTTCCTCAAATCAATATACTATAACATCTATCAATATTTTTATAAAAACAGGTGATATAAAAACGAGATAAATTTGACGTAGACTTTTATATGTCTTCATTTATTTTAAATTGTTTCTTATTTTCTTAGAAATATTAAGATTGTTGACTGTCAAAGATCTAATAGTTACAATTCCAACAAAATGTATCATAAAGATTATTGATAAAACTCAAAGAATTCTTTATTTTATTTCGAAGTACATTTTCAAGTCAAAAGATATCATGTCAAAAAACTTTTACATTAAATGAATATTTTTCAAACATCCCGATTATACTTTATAATTTTGCAGAGGTAACTAAAAATATTAAAATATATCTAAGTAGGTACAATATTTTACAGAGCAGCACCTAAGTACTTATTCACCAAAAAAAAAAAGGATTTTTCAAATCGGTTCATAAATTACGGAGTTATGAGGTGACATACAATAAAAAAAAACATACAGACGAATTGAGAACCTCCTCCGTTTTGAAGTCGGCTAAAAAGATGATAACATCTTGTGACATGGATTTTTAATAAACGTTTTAAAAGAAAAAGTCGTTAAGTTTACAGAGTAGAACCAACCATTAAAACACTCGATTGTTACAATCATACTTAAATAAAATCAAAAGTTGACTCATCTCCTCAGTCTACAGAAACTTTCTTGCCTTTAACTGCAAACTCAAATCAACTCGTACCTTTCAAACTTTCAAGTCAAACCTTTGAATTAATACATTCAAATATTTCAATTACTTACTTACCTGCTTAAAACTCAAAGTGGAAAGTTCTGATCTGAATAATTCAAGTAGGCACCTTTTTATCTATTCACAAAATGTTGTCATCCATAAAATCTTCAAAGAATAGACACTTGCCCCTTTGCTCGACCTTCAAATAATAAGTTTTAAAGTAAAGATTTAAATAAATAAAATATTTTTATGGCCATGAAAAGGTACCTATGTACTTTTAAGGGAATTTAACTTAAAGTCAAAGTAATAAAATGTGTTTTGTACATTTCATAGAAAATAGTTTGATATATTTATAGAAAGGTTTTTTCTCTTTTTATTATGATAACAAGATAAAATTACTATCAAAACATTTTAACCAATCACTTCTCAAATATAATTTCGTTCAGTGATAAAATATTGTTCAACGAAGTTTGCAAGCCAATGTTTCTTGTTTGTTTTTAAGGCCCTCATATTAAATCGCGGGATGGAAAGCTGTTTGCAAATAAAATAAGTAGCCAAGTAATAGGCTTGATACTAATCCTTCGACATTGAAACTTTTGCGGTCAGGAGCCGGCGGTAAAATTAATAAATTGGAGTATTTCCGTTCGCAGTTAGATCCAACTTTGAGAGTGCTCTGAATATTAATACGGGGGTCAGAGCGAAATTAATCTGAGCGAACCGTCCTTACTTACACAGGAAGGAATTCCAATTGCAATTGGTACTGTCAAAAACTCAGCATCCGATAGTAGGTATAATTTTCCACATTTGCTCGTAGCTTTGCGTTTAGTTGAATTTATTTACATAAACATACCTAACAAAATATACAATAAAATAAAACTAACAATAAAATCAGCACTTGAGACTGACAGCGAGTTTGAGTTCGTATCAGAAAGGATGATGGGCAAAGATGTATGGACTGTGCACCCAGGAGCTTCAGCACTGAGACTACTATTGTTTTGATGCTAACACAGGAGGGTACCTCTGTGCCAATGCGCATCAAAATCTGACTATTAATTTTCGATATACTTGAGAGAGCTCCCATTTCATACAAATTGTTAGCAACGGAAGGTCAAGTTAGAGTGGTTTTTGACCTCCACTAATGAAACTGGTGTGGGTCGAAAGAACTGACAAAATTGAGTATATTTTGTTAAGACACAGAAAAATTCGTCCCGGTGGTCATCAGAAAAAAAATTATTTTTGGGTGATATTTTTCCTCCACTAATGGAACTGGTGTAGGTCGAAAGTACCGACAAAACTGAGTATATTTTGTTAAGGCACTGAAAAATTCGTCCCGTGGGTTTCAAAATATTTTAAAGTGAAATTCAAAAATGTATGGGCGGTGCACCTAATAGAAGACCTCCAGCACTGAGACTACTATTGTTTTGATGCTAACCCAATAGGATAGCTCTGTACCAAAGCTCATCAAAATCTGACCCGGGAGTTTCAAAATATTTTTGAAGTGAAATTCAAAAATGTATGGGCGGTGTTCTTAATATAGAACCTCCAGCACTGAGACTACTATTGTTTAGATACTTACCCAATAGGATAGCTCTGTACCAAAGCTCATCAAAATCTGACCCGGGAGTTTCAAAATATTTTGAAGTGAAATTCAAAAATGTATGGGCGGTGTTCTTAATATAGAACCTCCATCACTGAGACTACTATTGTTTTGATGCTTACCCAATAGGATAACTCTGTACCAAAGCTCATCAAAATCTGACCCGGGAGTTTAAAAATATTTTAATGTGAAATTCAAGAATGTATGGGTGGTATAACTAATATACGACCTCCATCACTGAGACTACTATTGTTTTGATGCTTACCCAATAGGATAGCTCTGTACCAAAGCTCATCGAAATCTGACCCGGGAGTTTCAAAATATTTTGAAGAGAAATTCAAAATAGTATGGGCGGTGTTCTTAATATAGAACTTCCAGCACTGAGACTACTATTGTTTTGATGCTAACCCAATAGGATAACTCTGTACCAAAGCTAATCAAAATCTGACCTGGGAGTTTCAAAATATTTTGTAGAGAAATTCAAAAATGTATAGGCGGTGTTCTTAAGAGGCTACCCTGAGCCAAGTGGCGCCCTCATCAGTCAAAAAATCATAATCCACTGAAAACACAATCAATCGAAAATCCGGTACGGCGAATTGAAGTTAAAGCAAAGAAGATAATTTAGAACATCATAAACTTGAAATTCATAGTTCCTGGTAGTAACAGAAAGAAAATTTGCGAAAAGTGGCCGTTTTTCGCAAATTTTCTTTCTGTTACTACCAGGAACTATGAATTTCAAGTTTATGATGTTCTAAATTATCTTCTTTGCTTTAACTTCAATTCGCCGTACCGGATTTTCGATTGATTGTGTTTTCAGTGGATTATGATTTTTTGACTGATGAGGGCGCCACTTGGCTCAGGGTAGCCTCTTAATATAAAACCTCCAGCCCTGAGACTACTATTGTTTTGATGCTAACCCAATAGGATAACTCTGTACCAAAGCTCATCAAAATCTGACCCGGGAGTTTCAATAGTATATTAGGCAACGAGGGAATAAAGCAGTGTCTAACGTCACGGGCAGCATATTGAATCCTGAGCGGAATGAAGGATTCTAGGATTAATTCCCGAGCGCAGCGAGGGAATTAAATCTTTAATTCCTGAGCGAAGCGAGGGAATTATGACAAGAATCCTGAATGTAGCGAGGGATTCAAGTCTGCCCAAGGCGAAGACACATTTATTCCCGAGGAGCATACTATATTTTACACACCTACTGCACAGATTACTTAGACGGTGGCAGGCGTCTGTAAGATAATAAAGCTCAGAAATATACCTAATCATGTAATATTGATACATAAATAAATATTGAAAACATACCAGAAGCAACAGATCCGAAAGTCAATTCACACTCACTGAACTACACTTCACGTTCACAATCCACTACCTACGTATTTTTCCAAAAAACGAATTGATCGTATTTAACATATTCAACATAAATAACAAAATACGATAAAATAAGTACTAGTCACAATGTCTTCTGGAGTCAAAATATTAATTTCACTCGACAATTTACGAAATGGAAGTAATAATCAATGAGAGAAAAACTTTTGCAAAATCAAACCGCGTTTTCTTTTTTTTAGTTTCTTTTTTTTATACAAAGCAAAGAGCACATACAGATAACTAGTCATACAGCCTTTTTACACTCGCCGGGAGGCGCAGAAGGCGAGTGTGGCAACAGTTTTAATACACACACAGCCATATTTTTTTTTTCTGAAAATTATTTTCTTAGTAGTTCACATGACATTCCAAATTCAAATCACATAATAACCCTTGGGCTATTAAGGATTTCCATACAACTTTAAATCCCTTGGGATTATTTTCTTGCTTTAAACGCAAGTTCCTTGATACATTATGTTGATATAATAATGCAGAGGTGTGTAAAATATTTAAGTTTAATAGTTAAGCATCAAAACAAAAGTAGTCTCAGTGATGGAGGTCGTATATTAGTTACACCGCCCATACATTTTTGAATTTCACATTAAAATATTTTGAAACTCCCGGGTCAGATTTTGATGAGCTTTGGTACAGAATTATCCTATTAAGTTAGCATCAAAACAATAGTAGTCTCAGTGCTGGAGGTTTTATATTAAGAACACCGCCCATATATTTTAGAATTTCTCTTCAAAATATTTTGAAACTCCCGGGTCAGATTTTGATAAGCTTTGGTACAGAGCTATCCTATTGGGTAAGCATCAAAACAATAGTAGTCTCAGTGATGGAGGTCGTATATTAGTTACACCGCCTATACATTTTTGAATTTCACATTAAAATATTTTTAAACTCCCGGGTCAGATTTTGATGAGCTTTGGTACAGAGTTATCCTATTGGGTTAGCATCAAAACAATAGTAGTCTCAGTGCTGGAGGTCTTATATTAGGTACACCGCCCATATATTTTTGAATTTCACATTAAAATATTTTGAAACTCCCGGGTCAGATTTTGATGAACTTTGGTACAGAGTTATCCTATTGGGTTAGCATCAAAACAATAGTAGTCTCAGTGCTGGAGGTCTTATATTGAGTACACCACCCATACATTTTTGAATTTCACTTGAAAATATTTTGAAACTCCCGGGACGAATTTTTCAGTGCCTTAACAAAATATACTCAGTTTTGTCAGTACTTTCGACCTACACCAGTTTCATTAGTGGAGGAAAAAAATCACCCAAAAAATTTTTTTTTTCTGATGACCACCGGGACGAATTTTTCTGTGTCTTAACTAAATATACTCAGTTTTGTCAGTTCTTTCGACCCACACCAGTTTCATTAGTGGAGGTCAAAAACCACTCTAACTTGACCTTCCGTTGCTAGCAATTTGTATGAAATGAGGTTCTCTCAATATCTCAGGATCCATCGGAGATTTTTTTTTACCGTCATAATAAAAAATGCTCATTTTAATCATGTGTTTTAGGACCAGCTAGTGAAATGACAATTGGAGCTGGGTGCAATACGCCCATCATCCTTTGACATTAGTTTGCTTATTTAACGAAAAATAAGGAACATGCTCTATGTTCGGTTCTTATTTAAAGCAGCTTATCTATGTCAAATTAGGAACGTCAAACACATGTGTTTATTTGCTATCCTGTTCTTATGTCAAAGTAAAGAAAGTGACAGCGCTATCTTAAAATTAGTTAAGAATGTGGCGGCCAGAATCGAGGGCTATGTTGTTTAATTTAAAGGTAGTAGTTTATCTTTAGCTTTTATCATGGATTAAATATACTGTTACCTAAATCAATTAAGTTTTTTTGTTTAAATCCCTACTAAACGTAGGTAAGGTAGGAATTCTGTAATAAAATTTTTTATTAAGATTTCGGTTTATTTAAAAATTAACTAGGTACTACATACTTATAGGTACAGTGGGTACATACACACATACTTATAGGTCGAGTTACCACTTTCGCGGACCAATTTATACTGGCTATACAGTATAACCAGGAAGTTATAACAAGTTTATATTGGTCCGTGAAATGGGTAACTCGACCTGCTGCCCACTGTACAAAGGTACAATAAGATGTTACACAAATAAAATAATTACTTTTCCCTAATTACGAGCTTTCTAATAGGAATATACCTAAACACACACAAGATATACCTACTTTGAAAATTACATGATAAAACCTTTAAATATAATAAACCTTTAATTATAGGTAATTTATCTACGGGCTCCTACACACTATGCCGCCGGCAAAGCCCGCGCGGGTCGCCGACCTTTCCGAGCCCGTCTTTCAAAGGAAGCCGACGTGCGACGCGGCTTTGCCGGCGGTATAGTGTGTAGGACTAGGAGCCTTAAGCCTGCTACACACTAAAGCCGCCGGGCGTACCGCGAGATGCCGCGCTTGGAGGTTTAGTTTCGTGCGAACCGCTCATTTCTGCGGCTTGTGCCGCCGGCGGGCGATGTGTAGCAGCCTCAATACATCCTAATAAGAACAACTACTATTCCTCAAGAAAAAACCTACCTATCTACCTAACCTACACTACACAACTATTATATTTTTATACAGGGTTATACTTTAGTCAGTTAACAAACTAATAGAGCTTGCTCGCTCAGACAACAAAATTGATCAATTTTCACGAAAAATTATATCGGAAAACGCAAAATATTAACTTCCCCATACAAAATTTATACCAACCCATTCAAATCTATCAGTTTGCTTTGCATAGGTACAGCCTGTGAATAAAAAATAAAATAAAATGTAGGTACCAAACCAACCTACCGACAACTTAGTGGAGAGTATTATTACATTGAATGAAGAATAGATTTTTAAATCATTACTTAATTATCTTATCATTAATAAGTATTTATAAAAAAATGTTTATTTTAGAAATTATAAGTTGAATCTACAGCTGTATTGTATATTTCACTGTTCTATTTCAAGAGTTTCTATAGTTTTGGTCTCCATTTCTGCTCTGTTTTTCTTCTTCTTTCTGTTATTAGTATTTTGTTCAAGTTTCAATAAGGCTTTAGCTATAGCTTTCTCAAAGTTATCCATTTTCGGTTTATAATGCTTGTTGCTAGGTATAATCTTCTCAACCGGTGTGTTACCCAGCAAATGAGCTAAAGGATTCACATTGACTAATTTTGTTCCGCCGGGCAATTTTATTTTGCTATCCTCCTTTAAGTGATCCATGTTTTCTTCTTGGTTTTTCTTACTAGAATCCTTGTTATCCAATACATCTTTCATTTTGACGATTTTATAGAATGGCGCAACTGGTAACAGGTGTGCGATTTTAATATCATCGTTAGAGTAATTCTTGGGTAGTTTAGGTATAACGATTTTATGAGGCATGATAGGTGCTCTTTGCTGTTCTTGGCTCTCTAACATAACTTCCTGTGCCACTTCCGGTACAGTTTCGTTTTTAGTCTGTGTTTCTTCCTCATAATCATAATGGTGATCCTGATCATCATCATGGCCATAATATGGAACATCATCAGTTATATAAACATTTTGAACCAATTTAATATTAATTTTGGTCTTTTCTGTATTGACAGGTTTATACCGCACTGGCATGGACAATTTAATATTAGTAGGTTGTGGCTTCGGAACAAACTTTGTCATTTTGATAGCTGGCGGTCTCATTATCTTACGGTTCAATGACTTTACTGTAACACTTGTTTGAAGCTGAACAGGTTTCTCTTTCTTTGCCGACTCCTCTCTTTCCTCCGGAGTGAATGTTTCAAGGAAATTTTTTACAGAAAGTTTGTCTTTTACTTCAGTTATTTTAGCGGATACAGTAGCAGTACCTGGTTCTGCTCTGATGCGTTTGATAGTTCTCCTGAACTTTTCTGAGCGAGGAATTTCTGGGACTTCTCCATTTTTACCCTTCTTCCGTCGCTCAAGCAAGTTTCTAAGTGTGTCAGTAAGTCTTGATGATGTGTGTTCCTTTTCCACATGCCGACTTAGCTCTTTCTTAGATGAGAATTGCTGACCGCATTTAACACACTTTTTAACCTCATCCTTGAAGTGTAAACTCATATGATGGTTATAGTTTTGGAAAGTATAGCAGTACTTCTTGCAAATGTTGCATGTGAAACGTTTTTTAATTCCCAATTTCACATCAGTTTTCTTCATATTCCATTTAGATATCACTCCCCTGGCGTTGCTTTTTCTTTGAATCTTTATGAGCGGCTCATCCTCCGAGTCGGAATCATCTGCAACTTGCCTTTTCCTTTTCTTAGATTTCTTATTTTTCTTCTGTTTCAGTTTAGTTTTTGCTCTTGTTTCATATTCTGACTGATTGGGCTCTGATTGGACTTCAGTCTTGATAGTAACTGACGCAAGTTCTTTTGATTTCTTCTGCTCTTTGAATCTGATCTTGGGTGGTTTTCTTTCAAGCAAAGACTTTTTAGTTTCTTCTGTGTCCGTAGGTACATCTGTTGGACAATCTGTGGGCACATCCGTAGGTACGTCAGTCGGTGCATCCGTTTGAGCATTTAAAAGTTCATTTTGTTCTGCATCCATATCAATAGTTTCAATATATCCTTTACGTTCATCAATGAAAAGGCTTTTTGGTATGAACGGATTCTGTGATTTTTGTTCAGTAAAGAAAACATGGTAGTTGTCATCAAACTCTACAAACCCAACACTTTTGTGTGTTAGTTTTATATGTATTGTGAACTTCTTTCTTATTCTGAATGTCATGTTGCAAATTTTGCAGCAATATGGCTGTAAATCAATATGTTTTGAGAAGTAATGGCAGAATAACCTCTGTGGGTGCTTGAAAAACATGTTTTCACAGTAAACACATTTGTATTTATAAAGATGGAATTCTGGCTTATGTTTTCTGTCTATGTGCTTTTGTACAGCTGTGTTGCCTACAAACTCCTTATGGCAAAATTTGCACCGAGTCATCGTAATAGCCATAGGATGGTCGGTTGATTGGTGGTGAGTCATCTCGTCCAACGAATGAAGAAAGATGTTGCACAAGTTGCACTTAATAGGTTTACATTTTTTCACATGATCATTGTAAATATACAGTTGAATAGTTTTCTCGCATCTCGGACATTGCTTATTCAATTCCTCTTCCTTTACATCTATGTAACATTCTTTGTGCTTATCAAAATGTCTCAATATACCCCTCCTATCTTTGTAAACATTGCAGCACTTGTCACACACGATGGAACGACACTTGCTCTGATGCAGGTGCACTATGTACTCCTCTCGCAACGGAGATGTAAACACACAGCTAGTACAGATGTAAGCCGCATTCTTATCAAAAGACTGGATGAAATTCAAGGCCTTTATGTTAAGACACGATGAAAGCATCGGAAATATGAAGTCTAACAAAACCCCGTCAGTATCATTGTCATGGTTTTTCAATTCATGTTGCTGTAGTTCATACAGATTAGAGAACTGATAGCTGCACTGTGAGCAACGAACAGCTTTAAGCGGCGTTTGGTGCTTGATCTGGTGTTTTTTATGCGAAACCGCGTCCACGAACACTTTATTGCAATATTTACAAGCCCTCAGAGATAAAAGGTGGACGTTTCTTATGTGCAGAGCGTAGGTGTCCAAACTAGGGAACATTGATGTGCAAAATTGACAGTGGAGGCTGCATTCGGCCTTGTGCACCTGGTTGAAGTGGACCACCAGGTCCTCGGCCTCCAAAAACTCTGCATAACACAGCGAACATGTCGTCTCGGAGTCCGTAGCGGGAACGGCCGCTAAATCCTCCTCTTCTGCCATGATGTGTCGATGTATCTTTGCAAGGCTTTTATTTGCTCTCGTTTTAACTTTACCTTTACCTAGCAAATAAAATCGTCAAATTTCAAGAGGCTTTTTCACTTTTTTCTTTTTTTTATTGGCATGTATCAATAGATGGCGATGGGGTACGTTCAGAGCCGCTCGATCGATCGAAATTTACCCATTATCACACTATACGCGCAACGCGGCGTATTGATTGTCTATGGTTCCATTGTTTTCACTCCGCGCGTAGGCGCGGTGCAAGTGTGCCATACCCCGCGTTTTTTCCATACAAACCGATGTACTTACAAAGAACGATACAGCTCCGCCTCACCGCGCCGAAATTTCGACTAGTTTAATTTTTATCCGGCCCGTTCAGAGGCGCACTGGAAGTGAAGTTTTTATCTGACAGCGGCTAAGGTGGACGTTCAGTGCGTCCCATTAGTATAAGATTCGATTGGTATAAATATCGAACTGGGTCGACTGAACGTACCCCTGAATATATACAAGCAGTGTTCACATTGGGCTCCGCGCTACGCGGCGTAGCGCGTGATTGTCTATGGTTCCATTGTTCTCACTCCGCGTCGCTCCGCGCATAGGCACGGAGGAGCCAGTAGTGTGCCATAACCTCCCTCAGAGCCATACCCCGCGTAATTTTCATAGAACGATACCGCTCCGTCGCTCCGCGCTACGCCGCGGTGCGCGGTGTAGTGTGATTATGGCCTAATAGTTTCTTCAGCCCAGTCCACGGGCCCAGTCCAAGCTAAGCCGTAAAGATAAAAACTAAAGCAAACATGCCAAAACTTTAAATAAATAATAAAAAACAATTCGTGGTTGTAAAATACGCGACTAAACTTATATAACTCCATACCTGTCTCTTACTATCATGAGAGAACAGAACGGGATGGCAATAATTTTAGTTGAGATTTAGTTTAGTCGGGATGGTTACGAATCGGGCCCAATGTTTCTTGAGATTGAGACTCAGATTGAGATATGTTTAAAAAATATTTAAATCATAAAGATAATATTTTTAGATTTTAAGTTTCGGAACGAATTTATGTTGCCAGCATAATTTACAAAGTACCACCCTCTTACCAAGAGTAAGTCTTAAAACGCACAGCGATTTCTCTCGCGAGAAAAAAAATCGCAAGAGGGGCGGGAGGAGGGTAATTTGTATGAGGAATCTCGCGCGATTTTTTTCCGCAAGTGCGTGCACCTTCATACAACTCCATACATCACAGATTTTTGCGGATTTAATTCGCGCGAAAAAAAATCGCCCTGCGTGCTAAGCCTAAGTTTAGCTGGACTCAACTGGAACCTCTGAAAATAGCTGTTGCATACATACACACACAAACCACGCCTTTATCCCTAGTGGGGTAGGCAGAGCAAAAACGACCTAAACAAAAGTCGTTCCGCCACGTGATTACATGACCATGATTACACCGTGCCGGACCGGACCGTGATTACATGTTCCGCCACGTGGGTGACATTGACAGCACAGATTACCTAGTATACATAACCTAACGGACATGTATACTAGGTAATCTGTGCTGTCAATGTCACCCACGCGCCAAAAGATCCTTGTACGACTGTATGTATATTGCTATAGTGACAGGTTGTCATAAAACTTTGGAGGTTAAGGCCTAATACGCACTGCGATTTTTTTCGCGCAAATTAAAATCGCGTTTGGGGTGGGGGGCGAAATTTGTATAAGGAATCTCGCGCGATTTTTTTTCCGCGCTTTCTTTCGCGATTTTTTGTGCTAGGCCTTATGGTCCAAGACCGTGGGTTAATCAATAGAAATGTGCGCCCTCAAATTCTATACCGGTTCTCTTTTAGCACAGACTCTAAAGGGCCCCGGACACGGTCAAACGGTTTGACTCAAACCGTACGTGTTTGATGAAACCGTTTGAGCTGTTTGAACGGTTTGTCAAACCGGCACTTCGGTACGCCGTAGTAATGAGGAAGAAAACTGCCTTTTTCTCCCGCTAGGTGTCGCATGGGCGACTGTACCTTGAGAACTGTCAAATCGTACCAACTTTTGTAAACAAATTGAATATTTTTAGAATATTATCAGTAAATGCCACAATGCAGTGCATTTAATTGCAAAAATAGGGGAATTCATTTGTTTTCCAAAGATTACAAATAAAGAAAACAGTGAGAGACAGTGGGAAAAAAAATTACGTATTAAAAACTTCAATGCAAGTGATGCAAGTTGAATGTGTTCAGCGCATTACAAAGAAAGTGATTATATTGAAAAAAATATCGTTTATGTTAAAAAAACTGATAAAATCGCAATACACATGTGACATTGACACGAAATAAGGTACAGTCGCCCAGAGTGCCATCTGCATTTAGCTTTTAGTTTGGCTCCCAATTAGACGTTAATGTCCTGCATAAAACGATAAAAAAAAAAATTTTGGTCCAAAGAATGATATGTAATGGTATGTTGTTCTCTGCAATGTCTCAATTGCAGAGAATCTGGAAAGACCGTAACATATCTCGGAAGACAAAGATGAAGTTAGTTAACTCTCTCGTTTTCTCCATCTTCAGTTATGGTTCAGAAACATGGACGTTGAAAAAGGCCGACCGTAATCGCATTGATGCTTTCGAGATGTGGTGCTGGAGGAAGATGCTTCAAATCCCGTGGACTGCTTTCCGTACAAATGCATCTATTTTAAAAGAACTCAACGTTAAAGTTAGGCTTTCCACTGTATGTTTGCGAAGAATCCTGGAGTTCTTTGGTCACATCGCCCGAAAAGATGGACATAACCTGGAACAGTTAATGGTTACTGGCAAGGTCGATGGCAAACGGCCGAGAGGCCGCAGCCCAACCAGATGGTCTGACCAAATCCGCTCAGCGCTGAACACCAGGCTGCACGATGCACTTCACGTCGCTAAAGATAGGACCAGCTGGAGAAGCATCGTTAAAGAAAAACTAAGTTCCCAGTGGGGGAATCACGACCCTCAGTAATGAGGAGCACGACGCGAGGAGGAGAGGTATGTTACTGCTCACTGTTCGTCACACACAAGCTCACGCTACAAAATCCAACGCAAAACCAAGCAAAACTAAGCCCTGTTTGATCAAACGCGCGTCGGTACACGATCAAACGGTGCGTCAAACACTACAAAAATATGAAATTTCATCAAACGAGCTTCAAACACGTAAATGTTTGACAAACCGTTCAAACTAACTTGTAAACGATCAAATCGGTTTGAGTCAAACCAAAATTTACGTGTTTGAATCAAACCGTTTGATCGTGTCGGGGCCCCTTAAGGGGCTACCCTGAGCCAGGTGGCGCCCTCATCAGTCAAAAATTCATTACCTACTGAAAAAGCAATTAATTGAAAATCCGGTAAACCATATTGAAATAAAAGCAAAGAAGATAATTTAGAACATCATAAAGTTGCAATTCAAAGTTTTTGGTAGTAACAGAAGGACAATTTGCGATAAACGGCCACTTTTAGCACTTTTGGTATCTGTAACTGCTGTAAACACTGAATCATGACAAACTTCAGTACCTATTCTGGTTTACCGGATTT
The DNA here is from genome assembly GCA_029255725.1 of Scrobipalpa atriplicella. Taxonomy (NCBI): domain Eukaryota; kingdom Metazoa; phylum Arthropoda; class Insecta; order Lepidoptera; family Gelechiidae; genus Scrobipalpa; species Scrobipalpa atriplicella. Next base: position 3,283 of record JARACY010003118.1, on the reverse strand, counting down.
TCGATTCATTGCGTTTTCAGTGAGTATTGATTCTTTTAACTGATTAGGGCGCTGGCTGCACCAGGGATCCCCTTAACATTTTTTTCTTTATTCTGCGTATTGTACTTATAATATTTTTACCCATATAGGGGGAAATCGGTACTTCTTTGCCACCCCAAAGAATGCGGTGAAATCACGTTTCTAGTGACATCTTGCCTTGCCGTGTCTGGTCTGTCATGTCATCACTGGGCTGTCACCGGATGCCCGTACAATATTTATAGGCGGTACACGCTGCCATGCACAAAATCAAGATTTACAGGTAATATATTTCTACTTTAAATAATTTCATCCTATATTAACAATAAAAATACCATGCTGCGCCATGAGAAACCATAGTTGCTAATCATTATAACCTAACTTTCGTATTGTTATTTTTGTTTCTAAGTCTCTTTGTTTGGGATGTTTTTGTGGTAAATGGAGTATCAGCAACTAATTATCGTGTGTTTTGAATAGAAATTTGATGGCGTAAGTGATTTGTATCGTGTTTAAATTGGTTAAAACCACTTTTGTTTTGTGTATCTCAATGCGTATGTATGTATGTATGTATGTATGTATGAGTGCTTTTTGGTACACATACGCGGTACCGTTATTTGTATTAGTTCTTTTTAACCGTTACCATAGTAAACTTTAGGGCAGGTCAGTGTTTAGTGATTGTTTACTGGGTTTAAATTAAAATGTGGGCAGTGCCATCTTATTCATTGTTCACATGGAGTAGTCTTGACTTGACCTACCTACATAAAGGATCATAAATCGGGATTTCTTTAGTATCCGCCGACAGAGGGGGAGGGGTGAGGTGGGGGGTGGAGATTTCTCAAAAACTATTGATATCCTCACAAAATTTCAACCAGATTATGATTAGGGGCATTATTACTTATTGCCCAATACCGAAATTACTACCAAATTCAGGTCGGTGGATACTAAAGCATGTATAATAAAACATCTACTCAGCTTAAATTTTCTAGTCTTGTCTATTCATTTTATTTATCTTTATTGAATATCGAGCAGGTTTTAATTAGGGAATACTAGGTTTTCCTCTATGCGATCATCATCATGGGGTGCCATCTTCATATGCGATAGGATCTACCAATAGGGTTAAATTAGAATATTATCTAATATTAACTATTAATATTGTATTCAAATTATAATCTAGACACTTCTTTGAGTAATATAATTACAAAATGTGGTAAAAAATCCTTTTTGCTCTAATAGTAATATTAACTTGAAGTTGGTTTAGCATAGTAACAGCATCAATTGCTAACGATTAGTGTAACATTTTTTAAATCCTTGCTATTTTACATTTGCAACTGGTAGGTATTGATCATTAGGATCAATATTTACCGGTAGGTATTGAACATAAACTGGTTTTATCCAGTTAACATTTTAATTTTATTTTATTTGGGGAGCTTACAGCAACATTTACAAAATATTCAGGAATACATATTAAGCAAATGCTAATTACAAGCTTTCACATATTGCATGTACAATGCGCGAAGTATGTAAACGAGATATTTTTCATAAATAACTTAGGTATCCAACATTCTCAATTGGTGATGGATGATGTCATACTTTCTGTTTAAAAGTACATAATACTTAAGTACATAAATTATTTATATTGTGACTAATGGCCTTTCAAAGTAAGAAAGTAAATATTTAAACACATGTTTGCTAACTTACAAACATTAGTGTTTTTCAAGTGTGAAGTGCTTGACAGTTTGCGTTGGATTTTGTAGCGTGAGCTTGTGTGTGACGAACAGTGAGCAGTAACATACCTCTCCTCCTCGCGTCGTGCTCCTCATTACTGAGGGTCGTGATTCCCCCACTGGGAACTTAGTTTTTCTTTAACGATGCTTCTCCAGCTGGTCCTATCTTTAGCGACGTGAAGTGCATCGTGCAGCCTGGTGTTCAGCGCTGAGCGGATTTGGTCAGACCATCTGGTTGGGCTGCGGCCTCTCGGCCGTTTGCCATCGACCTTGCCAGTAACCATTAACTGTTCCAGGTTATGTCCATCTTTTCGGGCGATGTGACCAAAGAACTCCAGGATTCTTCGCAAACATACAGTGGAAAGCCTAACTTTAACGTTGAGTTCTTTTAAAATAGATGCATTTGTACGGAAAGCAGTCCACGGGATTTGAAGCATCTTCCTCCAGCACCACATCTCGAAAGCATCAATGCGATTACGGTCGGCCTTTTTCAACGTCCATGTTTCTGAACCATAACTGAAGATGGAGAAAACGAGAGAGTTAACTAACTTCATCTTTGTCTTCCGAGATATGTTACGGTCTTTCCAGATTCTCTGCAATTGAGACATTGCAGAGAACAACATACCATTACATATCATTCTTTGGACCAAAATTTTTTTTTTTATCGTTTTATGCAGGACATTAACGTCTAATTGGGAGCCAAACTAAAAGCTAAATGCAGATGGCACTCTGGGCGACTGTACCTTATTTCGTGTCAATGTCACATGTGTATTGCGATTTTATCAGTTTTTTTAACATAAACGATATTTTTTTCAATATAATCACTTTCTTTGTAATGCGCTGAACACATTCAACTTGCATCACTTGCATTGAAGTTTTTAATACGTAATTTTTTTTCCCACTGTCTCTCACTGTTTTCTTTATTTGTAATCTTTGGAAAACAAATGAATTCCCCTATTTTTGCAATTAAATGCACTGCATTGTGGCATTTACTGATAATATTCTAAAAATATTCAATTTGTTTACAAAAGTTGGTACGATTTGACAGTTCTCAAGGTACAGTCGCCCATGCGACACCTAGCGGGAGAAAAAGGCAGTTTTCTTCCTCATTACTACGGCGTACCGAAGTGCCGGTTTGACAAACCGTTCAAACAGCTCAAACGGTTTCATCAAACACGTACGGTTTGAGTCAAACCGTTTGACCGTGTCCGGGGCCCTTTAGAGTCTGTGCTAAAAGAGAACCGGTATAGAATTTGAGGGCGCACATTTCTATTGATTAACCCACGGTCTTGGACCATAAGGCCTAGCACAAAAAATCGCGAAAGAAAGCGCGGAAAAAAAATCGCGCGAGATTCCTTATACAAATTTCGCCCCCCACCCCAAACGCGATTTTAATTTGCGCGAAAAAAATCGCAGTGCGTATTAGGCCTTAACCTCCAAAGTTTTATGACAACCTGTCACTATAGCAATATACATACAGTCGTACAAGGATCTTTTGGCGCGTGGGTGACATTGACAGCACAGATTACCTAGTATACATAACC
>JARACY010003117.1:0-35885 GCA_029255725.1 Scrobipalpa atriplicella | reverse complement strand
GCCAAAGGTTTCCAACCTCTATCTAAAAGCTTGCTTGCATGGACGGCGTCGGCCCAGATAGCCAGAGCTCCATCTAGGAAGCAATACTCTGCTTGTCTCATGATACCCCATAGTAACGGTTATTAGGTCACTCACAATATGCATTGAATCATTTAACCGATGATATAACAGGATAGCTGAGGTTGTGTGCTTAGTAGTCATCAGCTTTATGTGCTTTACGTAATAGAATTTTGATGCGATTTAAAATGGGTAAATATTTTTTTTTTACAATTGGCGCGAGAATAAAAAGGAATGATAGAAACTTGAAAGCCAATTGATCCTTCTTAAATGAGGCAATAATGCTGTCATGCTACATAATCATAATTTTGATGGTGGTTCATTCAGAAATAATACATAGTGACAGGATGTCAGTCCATTACCTGAATTTAATATACTAAAACCCTTTGGCTCCCTCTGCTGGTTCCCAACTAGGTATAGGAAAGTACTAGGATTTTTTTCACCTTCAGTCCAGCATGAAAGACGAAGATGTTAGAAAAGTATATCCAACTGAATCTCAGCTGAGTAGTCGTGAAATTCAGTAAATCAGGTGTTGGGTGTCTGGCGCATTCAGAGCAATAAATTAGTGCAGCCTTCTTATCAGCAAAGTTGGCGTCTTGCTCCGTATCCAGTTAGTCTCGGGAGACGTTAAATACGTCTACGGTACCGTATCTACACTTTAAATAAGTTCTGTTCGCATTGAGTTTATCTACTATACTAACGAAAAAAAAACTCAATCTAAAATGCGAGATAGGTTTCTGTTAAAGGCCAGTTAAGAACCACTGTTAAAAAAAGGACAACATAGAGTATAATTTTGTAACATTTCTGCAGAATTTTACCGTACTATAATTTATTTAAGAAACACTTAGACCACAGAAGTTATTAACAACATAGTAACTATTATTTTACTACATCTTTTTTTATCTTGTACCTGTTGAATCGAATTATCCAAATAACAGAGTTTTTTAACGGTCTTTGCCATGGTTTTTCAATGTCCACTATCGAAGACAGTACCCAGCATACGGCAATCATCTCACAGTGGCAATTAAAATCAAAATTTACACAAGTGCAAATAAATTTGTCTATCTATTTAGCGGAATCTGATGAAACAGCAAAACACAGACAAAAACTAGACAGGGAAACATAACACAACAAAATCTGTATGATGCTCTAAGCGATAAAACTTCCGAAATAAATTAAAATAACATAAAAGGCACGTGGCCCATGGACTTATCTCACACAACTAAGTTTGCGTACGAGTTGACGTTAATTTTGAAAATAAATTAAAGAGGACGCCTCGAGCGTCCGCAGTTTGAAACTCCGACAGATAGGCCAGTGGTTTTCAAACATTATCATAAATTAATGAACATTTTTTTTAACTAGAATAAGTTCTTTATTAAAATGAAATACATGATTAAAAACATAAAATTAATACCTAAACTAATAAGCTACTTAAACTAAATCAATCATCATGTAGATATATTTTTTTTGTTTATTGTACAATATACAAGTAACATTAAAAGACAATATTATACAAGAAATTAAATATAAACTAATGTAATAAAGGCATTATATTTATTTCATATAGACGTAGTCATTGATCATGCTGCATCTCTTCCATGCTGGACTGGGAGTGATAGAAAATCATAGAATGTGCCAGCTGCATCTCCTCCCGGGCATGCTGTAAAAACCAGCTAAGGGATTCGAGGGTTTTAATGTATTGCAATTTAGGCGATGGGCTGACAACCTGTCACTAAGTATAGCAATACTCATGACCATCTGAAATAACCCTCAAAACTTGTCAGACATGGCGGAATGACCTTTCGGTTGTTTTCGCTCTGCCTACCCCATTAGGGATAAAGGCGTGATTTTATGTATGTATGTATGTATGTAGTCATTGATAATTTAATCTCCTAATCATTTAATGGCAAACAAAAAACTAATAAACATTTGCGCATAGTAAGTTAACGTTCATTAGATATCATCAGTTTGAGAAGCACTGAGCAGTCGTACAACCCACCACACAGACATCAACCTTATTTACCTTATTTTAGATGGAGTGCATTTCCACACTCGAGCAAATAGGAGGAGTGTACTTAGCAACAGTTTAAAGCTATGTTAGAGGAAATTTTCAAAGGATTTGTCTGCTCTCAAAGAGCGTACTTTTTGCAGAGTTCTCTTCAAACGGCGGAACTCGTCAGAGGTTATGTTTTGTTGCAATTAATTTATGAGCAGGCACTCACTGTAATATTTATTATAAAAGGTGTTAATTTATATTGTTCGTTTATTAGGCTGAATAATTACTATAAAGGTGAGAATAAAAAGTGAGTTAAATAGCTTTTTAGAAAATCCTGTAACAATGAAAGGATTGTGCGGGCGTGCGTAGGTAGAAATTGAATTGAGTAATTCTAAAAAAACGTGATTCAGTGGAAATGTAGATTTTTGTGAGGTGCTTATAGATTTTAGGAAGCTTCAATCGAACATAATTATTAGAATTCTATATTCCACATCGCAAAAGAAAATACCTGAAATGAGATAAAAAGCCTCTCTTCGAGTTTTTTTATTTCTTATTTCAATAAAATCTCGTCAGTTATTTGAGTTGTATTGTAAAGAGATCAAGTAACTTTAACTTTAATATTGTGGATACTAAGGCCCGTATTAATAAACAGCACTTGAGACTGACAGCTAGTTTGAGTTCGTATCAGAAATGTTATTTCAGTACATTATGGTCTGTCAACCGCTCTCAATCTTGAGATCGCTTTATAAATATGGGACTATTACAAAGGAAGATGTATCGCCTGAAAATGTAACAAGTTACCTTTCTTAACTTATCCCTCTCTAATACAGTCACGATAACGAAGCTTACAGAACCTGTACAATGGGTTAAACCCAAAGATTCGGAGATACTATTCAGCTGTCTACCTCAACCGTCGGGCTATTCAGCCCGAAATTAACGGAGATAAATAACCGGAGCCCACTTTCGCTGACGGGTGTTTTGCGCATTTCCAAAATCTAATTTAGAGTGATACACGCCGACGCCCGCCAGCCCGCAACTGCGTTCGTATGGTCGCCATAAATTTGGCAATTACAGACGCTATGGCAAAACAGAGCCGCTAGTATGCTGCTACAAAAAGTATTGATGGTGAAAATTTGGCTGTACCAGTAACACGGATAGACGACTTGTGTGAACTTTTTGGATAAAGAAAATAGCTCCATGAGTACTTTCACAAATATGGACAGTATTCTGATTTACTGGTAAACTCTTAAATTATAGCAATTTTTTCAAACTGTTATTAAATATGACATTAGTGTTATGATAAAATATATTTGACGTTTGTTTTTTATAGTCTCTCCACTATAATTATGTATGATGACTGCTGACAGCTCATACGAAATGTTTTTTTTTTGCAATCAACATGTATTTGCTGTCAGCAAACATCATATATTGAAGAGACTTTCACAGTAAATTGATCATTATATAGATAGAATATCTAGTAGGTACCCATAGAGAGTAACTCTGAATTTCAGCATTATACTGTATAGGTAGGTAGGTATAATGGTCATGGACACACCATTTTAGGCACCCTGATAGAAAGGGAAGCGTAATGTCAGTGGCGACGCCGCGACGGCCGCTGCAGACGGCGCTGGCTCCCATCCTACCAGGCCCCATGTCTGCCTACCCCCAGCCGCCTAGCCATCAGTGGCAAAAAGTTGTTTTGGCAACACGCACCCTGAGCTATTTGCAGTGGTTAAGCCTTAATAGCAAATAAATTTTGAAGATACAACAAGTTTCTTCGTAATATTCTTTTTTGTTTTTGTTTCACATAAACAGATTAAAAATTTGAAAAGTAACACATGAAGCATGGCAGATTTGACTGAGATAGAGTCGACTATGGAGCACGTCCAAAAGTCTGAGAAACACCGGCATCTAAAGCTGGATTGGATGACAGTATATTGGATAACTTTGTCGATATTTCTCTTTTATTACTGCGAGAACCAATTTCTGGTAACATCCTGTCAATATCCCTTACAAGATAACAAGGACGTTGTTAAGAAAAATATAATTAGCCAATATTGCTTCAGCTTTTTTTGTTGAACATTATGTCCGAACATTACGTACAGTGCGTATAATTATTAAGAAAAAGATGGAAGAAAACTGGTAAATACTGGTTTTAAATTTGATCAAAATGTGCTGTCTTAGTCTTCCATTTTGGACTGGGAGCTATTATTCTTCCATGCTGTACTTTGACGCCTTGTTATAGGTTTTGTACGCTCTGCCTATTCCGTAAGGGATTAAGACGTGACTTTATGTATGTTATCTTACGCTCGTAGCGTAATGCTACGGCGTACGTAGGCGTAGCGGACGCGTAGCATCAAAAAAGCGCTACGGCGGCAATACTGCAATACTAATATACACTATACAGTAGAATTAGAAATTATTCATAGAAAAAAAAAATCATGAACTCATGATCAAATTACTTGGATCACATTTTGAATTACGATGCTAGTTACAAAAGTATATCTTAAAATGAATCCTACAATATGACAATTTCCCTTCATCACATCACATATTTCATTGCGGCTTGTACAAAGGACACAAACGGGTAATTTTTGTCATCGCCATGAAAAATATGTCCTTTTCTATGGCATAAAGAAACCCCTTCTTCGAATGGGCTTGAGATGTTTTATGGGTCTAATAAAATATCATCGACGTATAAATCAAGTGGTATTACCGAGTTATGGCCCGAATATCGTTCGGTTAGAATGTTTTGCTAATTTCCTTATAAAGATATTGTTAACGCGTTTTCGGCTTTTAAATGTTTGATGGTGGTTATAAATCTGGCTGTTACAGTATTCCAAATAAGAACGGATGGATGAAATTTCATTGTTTTACGGTTACAAAGTGCTTATCGAATGCTTTCTGTAATAAAAAAGTATTTTTTAAGTTGGTCATAATTGGGAATTAAGTACTATAGAATTATGGGAATTCAAATTTAGCTGCGGGAGAAACCACCAAGCTTTCTTTCTTATTGAATCGGTTTTCGAGTCGAACGACCCGATGAACCTCGTTATCAGAGTTTTAAACCGCCTTCCTAGAAGCTTAGCTAATCAGCCTCTGATATGGTTTATGTAACGCCCACTGTCAAGACAGCGACCGGGACCGACGGCTCCACGTGTCCTCCGAAGCACCAAGCTGAAAGCTATTATGTATTATGGTGTCACGTAGATATTGCTACGAAACAGCTACGACGTTGCTACGAAATATCTACGCCCATTTTGTACAGACAAACCAAAATAGATAAATACTTTAAGTCCCATATTTGAGCTAATTAAACTGGCGGGCTCTTCTCAACTCGGTACTTCGGTAGTCTAGTCGCCGCGCGCGGTGTCACGTACGTAAATAGCTGGCCAGACTGAGTTTACGTTCGTTTCGAAATTTAAGAGCATTCATCTGTGGACCTGGCGCCACTTTTTAAAAAATCGGTTGCAAAATAAGCATTATTATTCAGGACTCCCTTCTCGCAAGGTTCTCGATAAATTTTCTCCAAAAAACGTTAATATTTAGCTTTTAGATAAGTAGGAGGTACATTCTTCTTCATAGCGTGTAGATAACAAACTCTACATTATTGCAACCCAGTAGGTACATTTTGTACATTCGTCCATGAATTCATTGTTTCTAAAAATTGTTGGGCTATAAAAATAAAAAGCGTGTGTGCTGAGCACACGCGTAGAAGTGAAACTTCTTTGACATTTTTGTCATTTCACACACGAATGGCAACGAAAGTCCCGTTGCCATTCATGACGTATTTCCGTCACCCGACCTTGAAATTTTACTCTCAATGCGCCTAAAGTAGTCTCACTTCAAAAATCAAGAACAGAATTTGAAAAAGATAAAATGCGTTATTGGTTAATAAATACAGATATTTACACACGTAAATTAGTTAATTGTAATTATTTAAGAGGCTCTAGTAGCGCGGTATGAAGGCGCTTAATTTAATTCCCTTAAGCTCAGACGGCCTAAAAAATGTACTCATTTGAAATTCGAATGCAGGCAGCAGCCGTGTTCCATAAACATCCCATTTGGATGCACTCGCCACCGACGCTATTAAGGTAAAGAGACATTTACAATTTTATTTAGGTTTTCGAGGGTGGATTTTCGTAAGAAACGCTTTCTTTTTAATGCGGAGCTTTATGTAGTTGATTGCTATGTGCGAATATATGTGCAAAGCATCGCAAATAACTGCGTCGCTGGCAGGCAGGGCATAAAATTTAAAATTCCGTGTGCTGATTTATTTGTAACCTAAATAGATTATAATGATCCTTATTAGTAGGCAATGATATTGATTCGAATGCGCACAAAGTCACTAATGCTTGTATTTATAAAAGTCACTCAAATTTGATACTAGTTTTATGTAGAGTTTTAAGTCGCCTGTCTTACTCAGTCTAATTTTTAGTTCCTACTTAGGTACGCTATCACGACTCAGACTTCAGCCGAGTCGCTCCTAATTTATAAACATTATAATTCAAATTTAGAACGCGGGCGCGCACTCGGGATGTGTCGCTAGTCACGTATTAAGTGCGTATCAGCCATGTGTTTTGCGCCATTTATACAGGATGTTAAAATCAATTATACGGGGTGTATAGGGAAGTTATACAGAGTGTTAAAAATAATTATACGGGGTGTATGGGGAAGTTATACAGGGTGTTAAAATCAACTATACGGGGTGTATGGGGAAGTTATACAGGGTGTCAAAATCAACTTTACTCTGTGTATGAGGAAGTTATACAGGGTGTTAAAATCAACTTTACAGGGTGTATAGAGAAGTTATACAGGGTGTCAAAAGCAATTTTAACACCATGTATAACTTCTCTATACACCCTGTAAAGTCGATTTGAACACCCTGTATAACGTCCCATACACCCCGTAGAGTTGATTTTAACACCCTGTATAACTTCCCTATACACAGAGTAAAGTGGATTTTGACACCCTGTATAACTTCTCTATACACCCTGTAAAGTTGATTTTAACACCCTATATAACTTTCCCTTACACCCCGTAAAGCTGATTTTAACACCCTGTATAACTTTCCCATACGCCCCTTATAGTTGATTTTAACACCCTGTATAACTTCCCCAATCAATCAAGTGATTCAGCCTACATTGTCCTAGCCAAACTAAGGAAAATCTGGTGAAAGCAGCCTTGACACTGGCTGATTTGCCAGTTGCAATAGCCAAATAAGTTAAAAGAAGAAGAAAAAGACTGACTCACGATTATGAACTCGATTTAGCTGATACGTACCTGATTTGAGTGCGGTTGCGTTTATAAATTAACAAGTTACTCAAGTTCTGAGTAAAAGTTTAATTATGACTTGCTTGATCGACTCCCGAGTGCGGTTCTGAGTCTCAACTATAATTGCGGCCCTAAATCTTGAGTCTATCCTGAGAGAACAGAATGGCAACAATTTTGGTTAAAGATTAAGCGAATTGATAGCATTATTTTCCCATATATTTTTTGCATTATAGATAAGTGTCTCATTCATTGCAAAGAATAATACCTATTTGACCTCTTTAATATTTGTTTTATTTTAAACAATATTTAATTTACGTATAAAATGTTATAATTTTATGTATGTATGTATAAAATGCCCCATCGCATACGCATGTTTAAAACCGTTTTACTGCATGTAATAACTTATGCAGTCCCGTTATCGTGTACTTGTTTAAGTAAATTTTCTTCATAAAGCACGACAATTGCTTCCTTCTAGCATTATATTAGCATGATAACAGAAAACCGACTTCCACACAACAATATATGTTCAAACAACTTGTCTGTTTGTTAATGAATACTAAAACTTGGGTTCGTATACGTGAAAGGGGGAAACTTCTGTGGAATCGAACTCTATGTGAATATACCTAGAATCTCCATCGTCCTTTGAAGATTGTATGTTTTCTTTTCAAACGTAGATACATAAATTCTTCATTAAACATTTAAATAAAGAAAGTTGGGCCTCCTAACTGGGTCTTCTGTTTTTGGGTGTGGCAAATATTTATACCGCAGTCACATTAACGAAGATAATAAATATAAAATGACATTCCTGCATAGGTAAAACTACAACCATGGTACAATTTATATGAGCCGTAAGATAATAGTAACCCCACTAGTTATTACTAGTATCATATTCTCAAACCTTCCTATAACTTTTAGGTACGGCACAGCAGTAAGTAAAAATAGATAGTACTTTGATAAAATCAAGATAATTCATTTCCCTGCCTCAGTCAGTACAAATAATTTCGCATGTAAAAAACGAACGTAAAAAAAATGGTTGTTTGTTTTCGGTCGGCCCCGCCAGCCAATACCGTAATTGATATATCGTGGACATGCCCGGATTAGCCTGCACTGACGACAGGAACGACAGGTGGGTACAGACTGGATACGATCGATTCAGGCTATTTTAGTAGGTAGAGTAAATGCTGAACGCATTTTTGATAGCAGTGGACATTGATTTGTACTGTACGCAAACATGAGAAATAACAAGTCTGGCATGCTTTGAAAATGCACAGAGCTTATTCTAATATTTTGAGGCCCGTTTCTTCCATGCTGGACTGGGAGTGATAGAAAAACATAGAATGTGCCAGTTGCATCTCCTCCCGGGCTGTAAAAACCAGCTAAGGGATTCGAGGGTTTTAGTGTTTTGCAATTTTAGGCGATGGGCTGACAACCTGTCACTATAGCAATATACATCATAATCATCCGCAATAACCCTCAAAACTTGTCAGACGTGGCGGTCGACTTTTGTTTAGGTCGTTTTCGCTCTGCCTACCCCATTAGGGATAAAGGCGTGATTTTATGTATTTATGTTAAGGCTCGTATTAATAATCAACTCTTGAAACTGACAGCGAATTTGAGTTCGTATTACAAATGTCATTTCAGTACAAAAATGGCCTGTCAAATTCGGTTTATATATTGCTCTCAATCCTGAGACTGTTTCATATCATAAATACAAGCTATTTACAAAGAAATATTCAAAAAGTTATATATTTTATTTTTTACGATAATTTTTCCATTTAGAAATGTTTGCTATTTTTGTTTTGATGCTTACATCAAAATCATATTACAACAACCTCTAGCTGGGTAATAAAATAATATTCAGCTTTAAAATTATAATCCATGGTTTGCGGATTTGTCTGGGATTTGTTTAGGATTAGGCTCAAGTATGATTGATGTTACGGCTGACTGAACTGTGTACACAACCGCTAAAGCCTAATTGATTTTCATGTAACAAGTACGAGTAAAATCATAACTCCATTATCATTAACAAAATGAACTGTTTTACTGTCTTAACTCCATTAATTTTTATCCAATTTGTGTGATAAAAGACAGAAAAGGAGCATTCCACAAAATATCGTGTTTGCACGGGAATTTTTTGTGGAATAAGTACTCCTTTGACATTGATTTTAGTACTATCGCATAAGACAGACATATTTTAATAATGTAGTATTGAAATTATCTCAAACGTATTCAATTCGACACATTTTACAGCTACGTATGTATCTTAATCTTGAGGTAGGATTACCATACACGTTGCGCGTTGGTATGGGACAAAAGTGGTCATTTTTGTGGAATACCACAAATACCACAAAACCGGTTTTCTGACGGCTGTAGGCAGTCTAACTTTAGATTGCCTTTGTAGTCTACTTGACATCAGAGTCCTAATTCGGGATCGTCGATTTATTTTCCACCGATGACACAAAAAGTCGATACAGTCTGGTTAGATTGAATCATTTGATGGTCTCAACTCAAGCAGCAAGCTTTGGCAGTAACTTTTATTTCAGCTGACATAACTCGATAACCTAAAGAACGTTCATTTCTGTTATTTAAGACACTCTACGTTTAATATAAAGCGCATGGCGAGCTCTCTATCTTTGGGTAGACGTGGTGCGAGGGCGAGTAAAATATGTGGCAGTGCGGTCGTGCTCTACGAAGCACGAAAGAAATGTGACCTCCCGTGTCTAATATCTGTAGGATCGGTCGATAGGAAGGAAGCTGTAAGTGCAACGTTTACGTAGCGTTTTGAATAAAAATGTTTATTTTGGCTCAATTTCAAGACTGTAAGTCTATAACTTCCGACGAAGACTGTAAGTCTCAAAATTGACTTCGAACAATTCTTCTTTCATAAATCTTATACACAAAGGTTGACCATGTTAATTTAAATAATAATATTTTTCAGACAGGAATTGTTGATGAATTTGAAAATTGATGAAACTAAATATAAAATGGGGGTTTACTCAAAATATATGGGTACGAATAACCTCTTTTATTGCAAAGGAATATTAAAATTGAAATATATCTTTTATCCACATAATTTATGAAAATTTAATATAGGACACAGAAATATGGAAAAATAGGTGTGCTTACTTACATTCCAGTCGTAAACAACTTTTATTACAATGCTTTCTATAAATGCAATCGATATGACAAATGCATCCAATAAGCTGCGTTCCCTAATCTTTTATAGGGGAAAATTTGCTGTAGTCCCAGTCATTACAGGGTGCCAATCACGAGCTGCGAGACATCATAACTCAAAGCCGCCATCCGCGATCATAGACCGGGGGCCTACGGTATATCTTGCATATAGGGACACCGTCAAATAGGATACCACAGTATCCTATCTTCTAGGATACCTTAGATATTATCCTACCGTAGCATATTATTTATCACGTCCCTAATATACTAAGTAGGCATGATAGCTAAGATTTGTTTTAAGCCTTTGCACCGCTGCCATTCTTACTCTAAATCTATATAAGGTAGCCATCAATTGCGTTTAATATTCCAACCATAACAAATACCATACATTATGGACTAAAAAGTTCTATTCACTTAATCAAACACTCAGACAGCCAGTTTGAAATTACTTTCATTAGCATGTTCTAAATCTATCGAAAAAATGCTATGAGCACCAAGTGCACCATTTCTATCGCTACCATTGATTTGAGAAGTTGCTGACCGCTAGCTCCTAACTCCCAACGCCTTTTAGGTTCTCGTCTGTGATCGCTACCATTATTCTATTTTCCTATAGTGAACTCCCGGTCTATCACTGCCATTCTTGTTCTAAATCTTGGGGAGCCAAGCGAGCCGCCATCTATTGCGTTTAATTATCCAACCCCCGCTCTCCACTACCTGGCGCCGTTAATCTTTCTTAAAGATATATTCCCGTAGGTCTTGACTCGGCTCTGCTCGGCGATAATCGGTCTAATGTCTAGTCGAGGTATTCTGCCTATTACAGATTAGTAGCTGCTTTCAGGTGAGCTATATCCGCTAGCATCTTCTTGAATATATTGAATATGATTTAGTCTTATTTTAATATCGCGTGGGTTTTTCGAGTTGACGAACGGATTAATAAATCGGTTTTAATTCGCCTAATGGCCGCTTTTCCAATAGACGGCACGGCACCGGCACGGCGACGGCAAGGCGACGATCACGTGACAATACCGGTGGGATTCGATGACATACCGTGACGGTGCCGTGCCGGCAAGTGGAAAAGCGTGTCATATAATTTCATTGATTTTCATACATTATCTCACCTACGATATCGTCGACGGTACCGTGCCGTCGCCGTTGCCGCTGACGTGCCGTCTAGTGGAAAAGCGCCCAATGGGTGTTTGACAACCATTACCGATCAAACTGTCTTTAATGACATGGTGCGACGACTTCTAAACGTGTGTACCAAAGTACCTACAGAATCCTTTTTTTGGTTTATTCAATGGGTCGTTCTTCAAACGTTCTACTGCTACACTTTGAACTCCATTGTAATCTACTTATTAGTCCTCCATAAGACCTTGTATACGTATCATCGTCTATTAAGTTGCGAGACCAATTCACTCGACTCCATTAACCAATTTGTGTACAAGACAAGTTCAGTTGGATCAAACTTTATGACGTCTCTTAAAGCTTCCCAGTTTAATTGGGGATCAATTTCGTGTCAATTTAAACTTAATATTACCGGCACATAAAGGTAGAGTAGAGGGATCTACCGGCAGATTGAAACAGCCTTGTTTATACCGGGTGTAAGGGACAGCGTACCAGAAACTGAAAGGGGTTGCTATGTCAACGAAACTGAACCAATTTCGCCAGGAAATTCTTTCAGAGAATTATTTTTTTTCCATACAAATTATCTGATCGAAGTGGTCATTTAGTACAGGAAAGTAAAAAAAAAGCATATCCTGAAAGAATTTTCTGGTGAAAGTTGTTTAGTTTCGTTGACTGAGCAAACCCTTCTAGTTTCTTGAAATGAAATGAAATAAAAGTTCTTTGTTAAAGTGATAGAAATAAAAAGAAAAGAAAATTTATATTAATAATTCACTTATAAATTATGTACCTACTTTGAAAAAGAAAGGTTACTTTTGTCGCCACGTTCACGTTGTCGATGGAAAATAGTGAATTCATATTAAAATTCACAAATGCATATTTCACGTAAAACATTTAACAAAATTCAAATAAGTTTAATAAGAGTAAATTAGGTTTGCAGTAAAAATATAGTTCAGTATAATAAAACCATGTTGCATTTCAGTTGAATATTTCAACACTGAAACACTGAAACTTAACAATGGGCGGACGATAAAGCGCGTTTTATTTCACGCGAATTTAAAATTGTGAATGAAATTTTGGTCTGCATTGTAAAATACTCGTATTTAACTGAGAATCAATTTCGTGACAAATATGGAAGTTTATTAGTTCCGCAGGTAAAGGAAAAGGAAAAATACAATAAAATACCAAGGAAAAGGAAAAATACATCGTTGTTTTTGTCTCTGTCGTGTTGACGAAAGAACCGAGTTTTTGGCCCTGTTTCGAATTAATAATGGACCTCTGACATAAGGTTTCTATCAGTAGCAACTAGATTTTCTCATGATTTTCGACATTATTTTCCATGGATTGTCCTGAATGTCTGTCAAGAAAGATGACAGGCTCAAAAATATGAGACAGGGGTAAATAGACAGTTTCATGGTTTTGTGTTGTGTTAATAGAACCCACAAGCTGGATAGATAACCACTAAACCATAGAGGCAGTTAGGTACACCGTCAGTGAAGATATAGCAATCAGAGTAATTAAGTTGTCTGTTGCAAAGCTCGTAAAGCGATGAACACACTGTCTGGTCATCAAGTACTAAGTAAATGCCTGCACCCGCTTTCATGCAGCCTCCCTGAGTAATCAAACATCATACCTGGGCCCTTTGACGTTCATACTCTCCAATGTGTAACTTGCAACGCTGACTTTTACCGGACTTTCCCCAGCCATTCCAATTTAAATAAAACTTCGCAACTTTCGATCGAAAATATCAACTTCGTAGACGGAATCAAATCAAATGTAACTTCAACAGTTGAAATGTTATTGTGCCGTTGCTCCCTCACAATCGAGATAATACAAAAACAATATTAAAATAACGCATAGAAAAATGGGACGAGAAATTCAATCTGCGAAAACGTTTCGGAATTACATTCGGGAAGATTTATATCGTTTTACATCTAATAACAGTGAAAGCTGTCTCGAGGCGCGATGGTAAGACAACGTCACTTCGCAAAAATGAAGACGTCTTCTAAACGCGAAGATTTATGCACTCGAGCCTTCACAAACCGAAGACAATGGCGTCGCTGAAGTTATTTAAATTACGCGACAATTTTCTTGGGACATAACGTTTAAGTGGTAGAGGCGTCGGGACCCTGCTAAATGAGGTTTTAAGCCACCGTTTTCATGAAAAGGGATTCAAGAGCAGATTTTAGCCGCGTCTGGCGGGAAGCGAGCACGCACAGTACAATGCCGAGTGATCTCGGCTCCTAGACTACACTCAAATTATTATATTGTTTTACAGATCTCGCTTATGACACTCAAAATTAAGTGGGTAAAGTTCGCTTTTGTCTTGCAAATGAAATGGATCGCGGAGTTGTGTAATTAATGAGCAAGAATGTTTTCGTACATAAACAATATATTCACCTAATCAAAAGGAATAATGAATACCCTTCAGGCAAACATCAAACGAAACTGTCCGGGTATTTAAACAAGTACTTGTAAAGCGATCTCACTCGTAACGAATTGTATTCACTCCGGAATAATAAAAAGCATTTTGTTGGTGAACTTATGAAATTTGAGGAAATGATGTCTCCAATTTGCTGCCCTTTCATAATTGCGTAAACATCGTGAGGCGGCCGGTTCAAAGAGCTGTGTAAACAAGATTATGATTTTGGCGAATTTGCCTGCGGAAATGTGCCGCGAGTTTGAATAAAATTATACACTTGTTTGAGTGAAACACTTTAACGATAAGAGATATTTATTAAAAGTCTGTAAGCGTCGAACATGTATTAAAAAGTAAGTTAATGAGAACGAAATAAAAGATCGTCAACATAAGAGATTTCATCTGAAAAAACTAAGCTACTAACTAACTTATAGACGTGTGCCAACAAGTACCTACTTAGTATATTTTCTGCAGTGTACCTAATTTTGTATGTAGCATCTGAACCCAAAATGAAAAATTAATATAAACATTCTGTTTAGGTATGTACTTATTTGGAATATTCCTCTTGCATTATATTCAATTCGCCAGGCATTGTTAAGCCGGGCTCTAGGATGTTTTAGCAGGACATTTGCACCGTAACGCAGATTGCACCTAATCCCCGACTGCTATGTTTCTACTGAATTTATCGCGGCTTCGTAAAACCTAGTGTTGACATTTATTATATCAGAAGTCCATACATACAAAAAACGAGCAATAAACAGTCTTTAATCTAGTCCGTAATTCTAATACATTCTTAAGTTTTTTTAGTTTTCGAAAAACGTCAAAGTAAAAATCTTAAACAAATGCAAGCAGGCTGAACAGCAAACAAATTGTAGCTCTAACTATCAACACTAGGAATCTTGAGGTCAGAGTTTTTAGGCTGCCTAATCTGCCCTCCGAAGGCAGCTAGTACAGTATGCCAGAATGAAAATGGCAAGGCGTACGTGCACACGTCACACAAGGCGCAATCGTTCTAGTGGATTACCGTTCTAGTGGAAAAACAGTGCTACGAAAGAGGGTAGACCGATATGGTTTCCCTTAGAAGACGTCAACATGCGCATCGCCAGTCTACTCGTGACCATGGAGTTTGAAACAACTCCGAAATATCGAGGTAACAATAATAATCCCGTTCATAATAACAATCCAATTGCAGTGCTACGGTATCGTTATGGTGCCGTTGCCGTATCGTCTAGTGGAAAAACAGCCATACACTCAAAAGTACCTATCTGTATTTTTGTTCTAAAAATGTGTACATACAAGTAGTTCAGTTATAAATCACGGAGAGAGCGGATGCGGCCGCATTCTGAATACCGGAGTGGAGTCACACGGCTTCGGAGTCGACTCAACTGAAATATGGACGCAGATAAAGATAGTCCTGACTGTCACTGACTTAAAAGAAACGGTAGACTTGATATAACGAAATAAATATTCACGGTTGTATTATTTGATTGCTCTACAATTTCAGCCTCTTAAAGTCTATATTGCTGAAAAAGGGGATATTTGCCATTTCTTATTTCACTTGGGAGACTGATTTCCGAGAACGTTGCAAAATGCTTATAATTCACAAGGATTTAAGTAGTTACTTCGTTATCATTCTCTTGACCTTATCCCATTTATTTGGGGTCGGCGCAGTATGTCTTCTTTTTCCATTCATCCCTTTCAGCCGTCAAATTAGCACTCACATCCGCTCTAGACATATCATCTTTTACTCCGTCCGTCCATTTAGATAGTTACTTAATCTACCTAGGCAATTATTTTTTTAACGGGTATCATTACACATCTATGAATGAATTTATACGTTCGAACCCCCGAATAGTCCAGAAGAAATGGCCCGATCTACTGTAATACGGGCAGTTACTCATCGGAACGTTATCAAACTGAATATATCGTGGCCTGAGGCGATTCGTCACGAAAACGGTTGGTGCCTATCTCTGGCAGGGTCACGCACTGAAATAGAGCTTTCATTTTGAAGACTGTCTCTTTGTTCTGGTGGTCTGAGACATGGGCTCTTATCGCTGGGGGTCGTGGGTTTAAATATGCTGAATCCCTGATTATCCGATGATTAAGGTGATTCCGTGGTTCGGTGGGCACGTTGAAGGAATTTTTGAAAGTGGTCGTTACACAAACAGTCAGAAGCTCGGATTCCAGGGTTCATCGGGTCATTTCATTTGACAACCCACTCAACAGAAGAAGAATTTAGAAATAGCTGGTCGGAACTTGTTTCTAAAACTCAACAAAATAAATTAACTCTCATTTTTACGAAAGAATATCCGCCTATTCTGCAATCTACTAAGTTAAGCGATATATTCATTTGAGTGTTCACCTGTGTAGGCTGGTATCAAGAGGCTATGTCTCACCTGAAGAGGGGTTGAGAGGGCGATTATGTTTATCCCACTCTACTCGAGAGCCGGTAATGATATATTTGTTCTATTGTTGGCCATAGTAACAATAGGATCTAGTGTGCAGGCTAGATTGAAGCGAAGATAATTGAAATTATCTGAGCTGTGCTGTGCATGTCAGGTTTAATACATACTATTAGATGCAGAATGTCCAACTGTACTCATGAAATGATTACATGAAACTATTTTTGTTCCTACTAATCAACAATATCATCCCCATATACAGTTTACAACAATTCAAATAATTCTGACAAAAAATGAGATAAAAGAAAAAAAATTTGCTTATTGTTTAATCCACAGAATAGAAAAAGTGTATAAAACACAAAATAAAACATTAAGGCTTATTTGAACTTAAATTAAATGCAAAGTATGCTGACATGACGGGCAAATATGTCACCCTGGGCGTTGATATATGACAGGCTGAGCGGGACCTGCTAACTTATGGAGTTCCTTGCAGGTGTTAGGGATGTGCCCGGAGTTATCGATATAGTTGAAATTGAAACGTGATAATGAAATCTACAAAGACTAGGGCAGTAGCAAAGAGACTACAAAACGATTCATTCACTTCCGAGGTAAGATGTATATCATTAGATCAGCCAAAATAATTCACTTCTGGATAAGTAAGTTTTTCATAGACTTATTCACGCTTCGCTGGTACCCACCACATGCCAGACGAGCACAGTGGAATATGTTTTGTTTATAAATTTGTGCGTGCGAATGCTTTCTGCGAACTATCGTGCCCTTTGTTGCGATATGGGGCGGTGAGGTACGAAAACAGCGCGGGGATGGGAGCGCGGTTCTTCAGCGTTACCCATTATTCATTATTCTTTGCTTTTAGACGTTTTTAGTTAGTTTACAGGTATCTAAAGTCTAAAATCTATGTGAAATCTAAAAATGATGCACGATGTCAAACATTTTATTGTATGGCTTTCATTATGATATTTTATTTAAAAATAAACACTCAATCGATATACTCGTAATTTTTGCCTCTACCACATCTCTAGCACACTTGACATGCATCGCATCACTCCGCCGGCAAGCGACTAATCTCCTGATATATCGACGCCCACCTACCCTCATAGCAAGCTTTGCAAAAAGTGCTCCTTTATATCACAGGATCACCCACTTCAATGGCATTACAGGCTGATCCTGTTCATAAATAGCAGGTAAAAAAAAATAAACAATGTCTTGCTTCGGGAAGGTAAAAGAGTTTTTGTGCCAGTGCATGTTTTTCTTCAATACTAAGGTCTGTGGCTAATACGAAAATTTTTACATGCATAATGTTATAAATTCAGATCCAAACGCGTCTCAGCCCATAGACACAATCCAGAATATGGATTTAATAGTTTTCGCCAAAGGTACCGCATGTTTTTCTTGACTCTAACTAAGGGTGACTAATTTTTTTAACCCCTAACAAGAAATGTAAAAATTCTAGTTTCCTATCAAAAATTTTTTTACACAGAACGAATTTATTTCAATAATTACGTAAGGAAAAAATCACTTTTCCTCGTATCCGATAAGCTTAGCAAGTGTTTCTTTAGTACCTCCTCCGTACAGAATCAGCCACTCCCCGTAAGCGTCAACTCTTGATACTTCAACGGTATTACTGGCTGATCCCGTTCATAAAGGGTGGCGAACGATAAATAAGTAAAGATTTTTTATGCAGTGGGAAGTAAAAGGTAAAAGTCTTGGCTTTATAAAATGGGTTATTAAAAAAACGAATCTGTATTCAAGTAATTATGACAGTATATTTTAATTTATATTCACGGCTACGATTCCAGTAAAAGCAGATAAGAATTTCTAACAGTTCAGTGGTAGCAATTCTTAGTTGCAAAAATCACGTATTAACTAATAGTTTATACCTGTAATTTTCTATCATGAGAGAACAGACAGGGACGGCAATCATTTTAGTTAGGATTTAGTTAAGTCGTGCCCTCCTCGAATCGATAGCAGTACCTAATATACCTACATTGTGTATCCAATCTTATAATAAGCATTATCTGACTCGTATGCGTATGTGACAATGAAAATATTGTGGAAATCTAAGTTTTCTCGGAAAAGAAACACCTTTTCTCAGAGTTTTTATTAAAGCTGCATATTCATGCAGGAGCTTTTCAAAGCTCTCGACTGGAATTATTCGCTGATCCCGTATGTTTAGTAGTTTTATATTAATTTCGGATGTAGATAGAATACTTTATTTTATTTTATTTTATTTTATTTGGGGAGCTTACAGCTACATTTACAATTTATTCTAGTATACATATTAAACAAATGCCAATTACAAGCTTCCACATATAGGACTTTATGATTAATGTTTTGATTTGAGTTCTGCAATGATAGCTATTTTATTAAAACTGCTAGAAAACTAGGAGTTTGAAAAACAAAAACAAATTACCCAACTTAAAGCACCTGTTCACCCAGGGCACGGCCAACGAGAAAAAGGAGCAAACCGAAAACTCGGAAACAAACACAAGTCGGTTATCTTTAGCCGCGAGCAGTGGAAGTTTGACAAAGCATTTATTGTTGGAAGAAGTCGGCAGTCGGAGCGCGCACGGAGCCGGCTCGATAACGAGTTCTAAAGTCGGAGATAGCGACTCTAAAAACACACTTACCACCTTTTGAATTATGGCCGAAGCCGTTCATTGAGTTTTTAGTGTTTATCTCGTCGTTTATGAATCTTTGAAAGAACTGAAAATGATATAACTAATGAGGATGTGTTTCATGATCTACATGATTGATGTTGGTAGCAACTTGGCGTTGCACACTACACGAATTAACTAATCTAAGTCCATACCTGTCATTTTCTTTTACGGGAGAACAGAAAGGAAAGTTAAGACTTAGTTAAGTCATGTTTTTACCAAATTGTCTTTAATTATTGAGCAAACTGTATGCTTGAAAAAATGTGTGTGGATGTGGACTAACTGTAAGTTGGACGGAATGGGCATCGCACCTATTATTATATAATATACGATTTCTTATTTGCCCTGTTATTGTAAAAAAATATGCCACTGTTAGAACAAAAAATCTCATAAATACTAACTGTGTATCTCTTTCTATCTATCAAAATATACAAGCAACATAATCTGTACAAGGACACACCTTATGCGAATAATCTCCGCTTGAGTCAACTAGTGATGGCTTCAGCTTCGGCTCAAATCCATCGGTGTAACGCGAACGGTGCAGCGAGGGTTTAGGATAATGCCTGCACTTAACCATTCTATGTACTGGAACACCCTAGTGCAAGCAGTGTTCGTCTGTTCAATGCAATGGCTTAGCTGCCTTAATTGTCACATATAGATCACTTTTGTTTTAGTAGACGCACTAGTAAGCGCAGTGCAATTTTTCTTTAGTCATAGGGAATGCATCTACTATTATAATCATCTTTTATCCCTTAGGCTCGTCAATTTATAAAGCGATCTCAAGATTGAGAGAAATATTAAGTATGGATTTGACAGCCCGTTTTGTACTGAAATGACATTTCTGATACGAACTCAAATTAGCTGTCACTCTTGAGAGCTGATTATAAATACGGGCCTTAGTCTGTGGGAAGATAAGGGGTGATGCAATCCTTACCCAGCACTACATTGGGGAGCAAACAGCATGTTAGCGCAGCCCAATTCACGCAATATACTTAGCTACGTAGGAAAAAATGCACTAAAAAGGTTGGTGTTTTTGCTACGTAACAAAGGTGTTGTAAGGTTCAAAGTAATTTCACGGACATTTTGTTGACTGTACGTACAGACGAACAGAAAGCAAGTATCTCTCTGTAGTTTACTCAATACGCACATTCGTATGATTGCAGTGATCACTCACCGCCTGGAATCCAGGGGCCGTATTTAACAGAGGCTCTTGAAAATATATTAAAAATGTGAAGCCCTTAATAAATATTAAATCTTTGTAATAATAATAACTACACCTACAAAGTGAAAATAAAAAGTGTAGAAAGTTTTCATAATTTCTTCTTCCATGCTGGACTGGGAGTGATATAAAAACATAGAATGTGCCAGCTGCTTCTCCTCCCGGGCATGCTGTAAAAACCAGCTAAGGAATTCGAGGGTTTTAATGTATTGCAATTTAGGCGATGGGCTGACAACCTGTCACTATAGCAATACACATGACCATCTGAAATAACCCTCAAAACTTGTCAGACGTGGCGGAATGACCTTTCGGTCGTTTTTGCTCTGCCTACCCCATTAAGAATATGTAGAAAGTTCTCCATAAAATGGCGCCTGCTTAATTTGGGGTGTAGCGTAAGATCAGCTTTAAAAGTCTAAAGATATCTTTGAAAGTCAAGAGTGAATACAACAAGCTGCTAACTAAGCCAACTTTAAGGCGATGATGGGTAATAAATAGTAAACTGACGGATGTGAGGGCCCGTGGACTGCGATGCCTAAATACGGGCCTGCCTAAACCTGCGAGTTTTCTCTTTTCTGTCTATCTCTGATACGTTCTACCTTTGTTAGATACAGAAAATTTAACGGATGTTATTCCGAGCACTCGGGTTTTACTACGTTTGCAAGGTTTTTTCTAGAACACTCTGTTGCTAATAAAAGTGGTAGTAAAACGGAAATGCAGGCATCCTTTTAACTAGTAAATCGTTTGAAGCAAGGAATTTTGTGTTAGTTGGAAGCAAAAAACTGTTTTAATAAGACTTTTAGTAAAAAGTAGAGAATATTAAATTGTGAAATGATTTCATGTAAAAGCTAGTCTCTCTTCTTACGTTCTCACTTAGGTATATTCTACTGGCCCGTATTTATAATCAGCTCTCAAGAGTGACAGCTAGTTTGAGTTCGTTTCAGAAATGTCATTTCAGTACAAAACGGGCTGTCAAATCCATACTTAATATTGCTCTCAATCTTGAGATCGCTTTATAAATACGAGCCATAGACAATATCCAGTCCCAGTCATCGTTCATAATCATAATTTATTTATTCGTATAATCATAATGAGCAAAGAAAACTACTACTACACTATTTTATAAAATGTAGTATAGAATGCATAACAGGCTTCAGCAAGCTGGCCTTACCACCATTGACTCTGACCAGTCTAGACTAAAGTCAACAACATCAAATCCGTTAGAAGAAAAAAAAAACACATTATATGTTCCTTCATCGTCAACAAGTTTAAACTCCAAGTTGAAAGGATTGTCTGGTATGTCATACTCCCGGCAGAGTTATAACAAGTCAAACTTGGTGCTCTCTAACAAGTCTCCGTTCCTGTACTTGTTAGGGTTCCGCCAGGGTGCAGCCACAGCTAAACTGAAAGATGCAGTAGGACGTGTTAGCGGAGTCCTTGAAATAATGACATTCTACGGTAATGTTGACAAAGTCTACTAAAACTGTCGCGTTGCATAGTTCTGCTCCACGTAGAGCGGTATGACTATTTAGCGTATGTTACTTTAGCAAGACATAGCGTTCAATTATTTTAAATGATTTCGCGTTTTTAAGATCCTTGTTTTTTTTTCTGGATATGTGTGCAAAGAATAAATAAATTGCCTAATTACTGTCCGCTCGTAGTTCCGCCTGTCTATACCTAGTTCCACCGCGCAGTAGCACATACGTAGGAACTCTATTTAGTCTATATCTACAGGAACATGGCGCCTTTCAGTCGTTTATAGTAAGACGTTATACTGCCCTTTTTACTCTGAACATGGCACAACGGAATATTGTAATCGGCTTAGTTACTTCAACGTGCATCGCCCTTGAGGGATTAAATGGTAGGAAATGGAGGTAAGTAAATGCTTGTTGAAACAGACGAAACGTACTCAGGCTGGGGATACCGGGGATGGTTGGAGTTATTGGAGCGGCGCATGTAATCCTGTTTGATTTGATGTTGTTGTGTGTTTCCATTTTGCCAATTAATTAGATGCTTCGATGAAATGAATTCATGTTATAATACGACTAGTGATATTATAAGACTAGTATAATAAGGAACGTAGCTAACTAATGAGCAAGGTACTGAATACAGGTGATTTGAATGGCAAATCAAACTATTTTACTAATTATACTTGGTAATTCGTCTGTACATACAAATACTGCCCTACCCTGGTATACGGCATCACAGGCTTGCCGGATGTATTATTTCACCTGAACTTAGGCTAATGAAATCCGGTGTCGTGAAGCTTGCTTTGTATGAGTATGTGTGGTGTGGAAGTACCAGTCTTTGATGCTTTTGGGTGAGCTCGTAACATCGCCCTTATTGTCTTACAAGATTCTACAGTCAACCCCACATACCAATCTACAAGCCACTTCAAGAGAAAAAGTAAAAAGAGCTATCTACAAAATTGTGTTGCGTTTTGGATTCCTTTACATAAGCCATGCAGAAAAGCAACAGTAAAGAGCCAGTCAAAAACAATACTACACAGAATACCTCCAAACTTACCTCAGAAACCAAACGAGCCGTATAAACTTCAAAGCCTGTCTTACGCCAGATTACCCAGGATTCCCCTGCAAGGCGGTGCATTATCATCGATCGAAGACACAATAAAAGTTAAGTGCAGTTTGCCCCGGCCTCCCCTACCTAATCTCGCCAGTTGCTTTACGTGAGGTATTAAGAATTTAGGAGCGTCTTGAGCCGTCATCGATTCGCGACTGTACTTTAGCTGGTTTATTAAACGTAAGATTTGGCATTGACTATCTCGTATTTCTATTCTTAGCAAGCACGATACTACCAGTTGAATTGCGTCTTTTATAATGCGTAGGAAAATACTTTCCAGTGAAATACTTTTTTGAAATCTGTAAGTGTAAGTTTTGGAGAATAATTTAACGAACTTTACTTTTTTATTTTTAACTTTGGTAACTAAATTAATCGTAGGAAAAATTATATTTTTAACTGAGACCATAATATTTGAATACAAAGACGATCTACAACAATATTAGAAAAAAATAATGTGACAAAGAAAACAGAAGTAAATACAATAAAATCTGTTTTGTATTTTTTTACATGGCACACCACCATAAAGTACGTGTTAACATCCCAGGCGACACGAGACAGGCATTGGGTTCGTATAACGAGATTACAGAGGCGAAAAACGCCAGACAATGAGCCCGAATTAACCCAGAATATGGGACATATGGCTCCAACGTGACAATCTGCTGCTTGGAATGGGAAGTAGGAATGGAAAATCGTTAGATGTGTGACGAGAATAAAATATGTGCCACCTAAAGATATACAGAACAGTTGTCATATGTAGCGTAGTAACAATTATTAGGTGATTTTATTTCAAGAAACATATTTTTTTCGTCATAAATTTGTGATATCGGAAAATAAAAATCGGAAAATAAAAACATTACAAAGATCTTTTTATTGGCAGAAAATTTAAATAAAGTACCGAGGTGTAGGTTTATACATGTAGAAGCTTGACTTTATTAGGAAAATACAACAAAAAGAAAATATTTGACAAAGGGACGTTTAAACCCGAGGCAGACGAGGGATTATGATGAATCCCACCTGAATTATATAACGACCCTTTTATAATTGTTGTATACGGAGGACATTTTAATCCTCCAGTCTAAACTGAGAGTCAAAAGAGTTTATGTAGGCACGTGACCCTTTTAAATTTACTTGGACAATAAAAACACAATTCACACACGCACTTCAAAAGCGTTTCAAATTAAAACAAGCACCGATCAAACTTACGGCAATTAGGCAACCTGTACACGGGGAAAAATCGTTTGATGATTCAAATCGGGGGTCCCTATAGACGGTCAGTTGATTGAAGTGATTGAAACTGTCTGTAAATAATCCAGAAATAACGAGGTAGCAATTAAACTGAGCTTTGAGATTACATCGGCAGGGGTCGTCAAAGGGAAGAAGCGTGTGTGAGATAAGTCCTCGAGGATGGGTATGATGGATACGGTGCAGCGGTATGGGCCCTCAGTCTAGTTTTGGCTTCGGGCTACGTTTGAAATTACTGCAGTCTATGTGTGTAACTTTGAACGCAACATTTGTTGATCGAACTGTACCATTGATCAACTGGGAAAAGAGGGTATAAATAGTTACAAATATGCAAGATCAACGACATAAAAATTAATCGCTACTTCGTACTGTTTTGAGAAGATAAACCAATCATGATAATCGTAATCACAACCCCATCAGATTACTGCTCCAAAGCATGCAAGAATTCAGTAGTTTATCACTATCAGTACTTTAGATTCTTCTTCTGTCGTATGGATATCAAGTCTATCGACCCGATGAACCCTGGTGTCAGAGTTTTTTTTTAAACCGCCTAATAGCACAGCTAATAGGCCTCTGACATGGTTTGTGTAACGACCACTATCAATGACAGCGACCGGGACCGACGGCTTAACGTGCCCTCCGAAGCACGGAATCCTTTTTCTTCTCGGACAATCAGGTGACTTGAGTACTTTAGATGAAGATAAATAACAATGTTTTTTCCTATAATTACAAAGTTTTGTCAATTCTAATCCCGTGGGCGCATAGTTTTAAGATACATCTCAAACATATGCAACTAGATTATTTTAAAACAAGACTACGAAATAAGCACATGTTTAACTGACTCAAACATCCAACTTTCCG
Source organism: Scrobipalpa atriplicella (assembly GCA_029255725.1). Taxonomy (NCBI): domain Eukaryota; kingdom Metazoa; phylum Arthropoda; class Insecta; order Lepidoptera; family Gelechiidae; genus Scrobipalpa; species Scrobipalpa atriplicella. Next base: position 10,867 of record JARACY010003117.1, on the reverse strand, counting down.
GTGTAGTTTTCAAATCCGAAAAACAGCGTGTCCAAAGAAAACAACCGAGCCACATACGGATACGGAAGCCGAGCCGAGCCGCGGAAGCCACTAAGTTTACAAATCCGGCAGTAACTGGCAGAGCAATTACTTGCTTAGACACTTTTAAATTCCACTAGCATGGGAAATGGAAACGTCAGGACGCAAGCTGGTGGAACTGGTGCTTTAGCCTGTCTTGAATTTAGATGCAGCGGTTAGTAAACATAAGGTTCAGCGGAGTATTTCTATATTTTGTGGCTTGTATTCTTTTTTTTAAAAGACACCAATAGAGGTAAAATTTCGTACGTACCCATTATGTACCTTCAAAAAATTTCCACCAGTATTAATTGAAAGATATAAATTAACAAAAGAAATTAGTTTCCAGTGTTTACGTTTTATGGTTACGTTTGCTACGACGTAGCGAAATGCTACGAAAATTAGGTAGTTTTTAATCACAAAATTCATACTTAGCTTCTTACTAGTATTTGAATTTTTGTAGTTAAAGGTCGTTTTGGGGAAGAATTAATTGATAAATGCCTTGCCAACCAATTTCATATACATACTCCTGGTATAATTATGAATATTAGACGATATTAAAATCACAGGATGCGCATATTTTAGATACAAGTCGTATGTCATTGGCTCATTAATTTCATTACCATTATAATTATCGTCGTTCACTTCTTCCAGTATTGTAATAATTTATATTCCTATTCCAAACTCAATATGTAATAAAGGTCCACACACACCTGTCGGGCATGCCGCGCGGTCCGGCAAATCAGTACTTATTACTAAACCGTGCACGTCCGCCGCAACGGAACGGACGAGTGTAGATGCGGTTAATTACCGCACACCGGTCTGATTGGGCATTTCTTTACTAGGATTCCTGCTCGCCTGGTATGCAAGGATAATTTTGCTACGAACTTTGAGCTTGCTTCTTGGTGATTCAAAACGTTTTCACATAAAAGGACTTATTTTATATGTATCCTTCATTGTTAGGCATAGTATAAAATTGTTATTCCGGATATAAAAAAAAATTTGGATATGCTTGAATTAACATAAATAACAACCACACATAATATGGAAAAACAAATATAAAATCTAGAATTTATCTATTTTCATTCGACCGACAAGATCACGGTATTATAAATACTGTTATTATAATTACAGTGCTGTTCAGAAACACGAAAAAATTTGCATTATTATTATTTATGAGCCTGTGGTGTCCCATTTAGGCCTTTGCCCTGCACAACAACATAGCACCGATAAATATTATTTTATGTTTCACCATCAAACTTATCATCGGCCATAATTTAGTTCGTCAAAAATCGATGATGGTGTCCCCCGTGTTTAGCGGCTAGTCAATGTAGCGGAAATGTGTGAAAGCGGGAGATATGGTGGCTAACATGTCATAAATATTGCGAAAGACTGGTATAAACTCGATCCTGGTCAATGTATTTTGAAAAGTGAAAAATACTGTCTTTGGACGTCATAAAAATGTTTCATGTCCTGAAAGAATTTCTTTGTAAAACTTGTTCAGTTTCGTTTACTGATCATGCGGGAAGCTGTTTTTGACTTTACAAACATTAACATTTGTCTACAAACACATTAACATTTAAAACACAAACTGCAAATAAAACTGAGCAACCCCTATAAGTTTGCGGGACGCTGTCCCTTACACCCGGTATAAAGAGAAGAAGAAGAAGAAGTGATGGCGTTACCTTTCTCTAAAATACTTTCAAAATCAATATATTTTATGAAATCTGAAATTATTTATCGTGTTTTTCACGCCAGAAAAGTGTAAATCGATGGTAGCATTTTCTTATCTCAAATACCTACTTGAATTTTGACTTCAAATTAATTTCCGGGCCCAATAACTCACCACCCTTACCATAAACAAGGGCAACACTGGCGACTACTGGCAACACCGGAATGGTTTACGTTAAATTACTCTTGTTAGTTAAGGGCACTTGCCACTTGATGTTAGGTGCGGTGGCACCCAGGTGGTATCTACCTAGAGTACCGAGGGTCAGTGCAGTACAAAATGAGGGGCGTGGAATAAGGAATCTGTGGAGTCAAGTGAAATCTAAAAACATAAGAAAGTATTGATATTGATAACTAAATTATAAATGACTATTAACGTCGCTTTCTCTACTTATGTTTAAATCATATCAAAAAAAGAATCTGGTCTGCTTAATTTTTTCCATACAGAAAAAAAACAAAGTAGATACTTTTTCATATTATTTAAAATAATTTCTTATTTTCATACAGCAAAATGGCACAGTTACAATTATTTTATTCTATGCTCTATTTAATAGCATGACCCTGTGTGGCATGACCACTGACTAAAAAGATTGAAGGGAGAAAGACAGAAGATAGAATGGCTTAAGTAATAAGTATGCACTTCCTATAAGCCCTTCTCTATACGTAATATGTAAATAGTACCTCTACCTCTATGGTAAGTCTTTTAAGTCACCGGTCAGGCTATACTACTTATTGCTGATACTTTTATACTGACTGCACAATATTGCACTACTCCATTACCCTGTCCAGTCAGAAAATTACGTAGCTACCGAAGATTATGGTTGTCAGTGGCTATGACCGGAAGCTGCAAAATAGGGCGGCGCCCGAGGTCCTACCTGCTACGTCACTTCCGGTTGGCATGTGTATAGGTTCGGCATTACAAGTTTTGTTTACCTTTATGAATGTAGAATCAAAGAGGTATAGGCTTTGAAATACATAATTTATTATGTAAATATTTTATTGTCGGGAAGTAGTTTTAATGAAAATCATAGATGCATTGTTGTTATGTTACAATGATCCATGCCACCCAATAGCCTAGTATACATGGTTCAAGAGTTATGTTATGCTTATCTGAACTTATCTGAATTTTAATGAATTTTTGTGGTGTGATAGGGATTAGGGAAAGTTGTTCAGTTTCATGGGTAGATTCACACATTTCACGATGCATATACCCTTTATGTTACATGATGTATAAGTTAGATCGTATTTTCGCCGAATAGAAGTTATCATCCAAACCATTCAAATTCTAGTATAGGTATTATGCACTAGCCGCATTCATCTCGATTGCTCAGAGGACATAATCAATTAGCCGATTGCTTGTCGAGTCCGGCTTGTAGAGACAAATACCCTTTGACCAAGCGTGTCGAGCGCCGAGACACAGATACACGGTTATTTTGTAGTCAGTACGCAAACTGATAGTGGTCGTACAGACAACGAAACTAGACAACTGAAATAGAAATAAATTCTTCTTGGAAATAAATATCTTTTTTGGATTTGGCCATACAAATTGTCAAATCTAAGTAATCATTTTGTATTGAGAAGTCTTATTTTTATTAAAGAAGATTTTTAGCAAAATACAGAAGCCATTCTCCAAACCATACAAATTCTAGATAGGAAATTAGTAAATGTGTTGGCTTTCCTATACAAATTGTCTGCTCAAAGTGGTCATTTTGTATGGAAAATTCAATTTCAATTTCCGTTTACCAAAAGTTTTTTTTTTTTGTTTAAGTTGTTCAGATTCGTTATCGGAGCAACCCCTATCAGTTTGCGTACTGGCTAAAAAATAACCCTGTATAATAGTCTAAACGTCGAACGTCGAGCGTCGAGATTTGATGAGATGACCGGCCTGCACGAACTTCGATGAAAATGGCATTGGTCGACAAATATTTGGGCATATTGAACGGTATGGATTGTTAGTTTAGTAGAATTCGCCTCTAGTTTGTGGTTAATACGGTACAGCTTCCCACAAACTGATAGAGAATGCTCAGTCAACGAAACTGAAAACTTTCACAAAGAAGTTCCTCACGAGGACACAATCATGACTTCACCATACAAAATGACCACATCGATTAGAAGAAGGCAAAATATTTTCGTGTAAGTTGTTTAGTTTCGTTGACTGAGCAACCTCTATTAGGCCTGTATTTATAATCAGCTTTCAAGAGTGACAGTAAGTTTGAGTTCGTATCAGAAATGTCATTTCAGTACAAAACGACCTGTCAAATCCATACTTAATATTGCTCTCACTCTTGAGATCGCTTTATAAATACGGGCCTTAGTTTCTGGGAATCTGTCTATCATATCATGTATCGAAATATCGGTATAGGAACAATGGCTCAGTTGGGTTAGAGCATCAGCACGGTACGCCGAAAGCGTGGGTTCAAATCTTGAGTGAAACTTATAACCTCTTTTTCTCATGCTTAGAAATCCTTAGGAGTTCTAATAATTACTTACCTACAAATAGACAACGAACCGACCAAAAATCGATTTGCGAACCAGCTAAGTTACAGTGAACTAAGCTTACTACCGCACACTTACGACTTGATTACAATAACTCGGCCACAAGCGGCGGGCGATTAGTTCACAGTCGCATAATATGCTGATGGTGCCACGGGGTGGGATTGTGGAGGTGTCCGACCTAAGATACAGGAAATAAGAAAGATACATACAGGTGTGGCGCGCTTGATGAAATATTTAATTTGTGGTCATATTATTAGTGTTCGTTATATTATTATAATAATGGCCTCGAATCACGCCGTCCAGTTACTAATTCTAATTCTTAGTAGCGCTGTCACTTTCTTATATTTGACATAAGAACAGGATAGCAAATAAACACATGACTTTGACATTGTTAATCTGACATTAAATTGCTTAAATTTGCAGCGGCGGCCAAAGAGGTTGGAGACTCTGTAACACTTCGAATTTACTCGGAATAATTTTGTTCTCTTCGATTTAGATGTATTAATTTCAAGATAATACCCATAGGTCGAGACAATTACTTACCTTTGGCACCCTTACCTTAGCACCTGTCTACGCGGGCGCCACATGCAAGTCACAAAGCAATGAATTTACTCGTATAAGTAATCACAGGCTCTTTGCCTCTCCCATCGCGTAAAAATCATCGGGGCGATTTACTCTGTGGTCAGGTACTTGGTACTAGTCTCATTTTCTAATGGCAGTCATTACGTCTTCTTCTGCTTTCATTTTAATCATAGTCACATTCACATGTTAGCATATCTTCTCAGCTGCTATGATTCTCGTGCCCCACCTTGAATCGGTGGGCAAGTTAATGTTTTCATCCATTAACTCGACCGAGCACTTATGAAATTCGTGCCCGCGATCCGAACGAGATTACACGGGCTAGCTGACATGTTTCCAACTATATAGGGGTGGGGCCTTCTAATTATATGTTTCCAAATCTGTAATTTTTACATCATCAAAACAGATTCTGTACTTCGGAGACCAGGTTAAGCCGTCGGTCTCAGTCGCTGTCTTTCAAAGTCGTCGTTAGTTAAACTTGTACGTAGTATACCAAGTGTAAGGGACAGCGTACCGAAAACTGAATGGGATTGCTTATTCAATGAAACTGAACAACTATCAGCAGGAAATACTCTCACGAAATGAAAATCTAAAGTAACTCATTGCGACCAAAATAAACCTAGTATTCTATCAATTGCAAACCTTTCGGGTTTTCTATTTATACGAATCTTGATAGCTTCATCGTGGTTTCAAGTATTTTTAATAAAAAATTACAAAATTTTTGGAATCGGTCCGGTATTTTTGTATTTATATACAAAATAATAGTATAAATTGATAAACGGTTTTAAAACATAAATAGTAATAAATTATTTTCAGAGGCAGCCCTGTAACGCCCACTCGTTACTTGCCTGATGGCACCTGAGGCGTTTGTTGCGTCTTAAACCCGACCAGCCTCATCAGACCTCTGATAACTTATCATATCCTCATCAATTCTGCCTGTCACTGTACGTCATCTCAAGGCGGAGGGCTCAACTTAAATTGGAAAATCGGCTGGCAAGCTAAACCGTATTTTGCTAATGGAATACAGATGTGAAGATGAACAACATATTGTGGTTCACCGTATACACCTCATCCTTCTAAATAATCCTATACTTGAATAGCTGTCGGTTGTTTACAGGATATTATTACGGTATCAAATTGCTGGTAGGTATACAACGTGTAACAGAAAGGGTATATGCGTCGAGAAAAGTGTGAATCTACCCATGAAACTGAACAACTTTCTCTAAGGAACATAGGCCGAAAAACGAAAAAACATGACCTTTCATACAAAATGCATCAGCTAGTAGCGCATTTAGTACGGGAAGTCAAAATTCTTTTTTCGTATTTCGACCTTTGTTCCATAAGAAAAGTTGTTCAGTTTCATAGGTAGATTCACACATTTCACGATGCATATACCCTTTATGTTACATGTTGTATAACAACCGTTTTCAATCAAACATTATCCGCCCACATTGCCCGCCCGCCAATGATTCCTAAAAATAGAACGCTAGCGTAAAGTGCGATGAGAAATATGGAACATTTTGTAACTGCTACCAACTAATTTTAGTTTTAATAGAGGAACAGTTTGATATTTTGCTATTTGTTTGAAATTACTAGATTGATATAAAATAGTTAGAGAGCTTTCTAGAGCAGAGCAAGATTATGTATATGAGCTGATTTCTTAGCTCCAAATGTCCTCTATAAATTCAAGGAGCTCAAGGGGCAAATATTGATAGAGGTTCTTCGGATTTAAATAATGTCTTGTCTTAAACCCTGACGGAACTCGGAACCCTCCGTGTGCGGCGAAGCGCGATCACCCGCGGCGGCGTATGTTTGACTCCTGGTTTGGGCACAACAACACAATCTACTTTATCTTCTGACACACGGCCAAAATTGGTGATGAACTGAACTGCCAAAAATTTAAATTTATTTTATATTTACACAGAAAACATAAAACAAAAATTAGCTTCCTCAGCTCCGTTTTCAGATTAAACAAACATGTTTTATATGCATTAAATTAATTCTCTACCTTATTTTAATTTGAAAACTATTTGAAGTGCTAAGGCTAGAACAGCTCATGTTGAACCAAATGTTATTTCGGAGAAAGTTGTTCAGTTACATGATTAATATGTGTAACAACAATAAACAAATAATGACTCTCCACTCATCTCCAAAGCCCAATCCACTCTAAGCACAGAAAAGTAAAAGGCATTGGGAGCTAGGCAGCGACTTCTCAAATCAGTGACTCTAAGTAAGTATGAATGTTCATTAGAGAAGACAGATTTGCTTCACAACAATGTGTCTTCCATCTACCTGCTAACTCCAAGACCTATGGCCCGGAGCCAGGAAGCGTTTAATTAGGCAGTTATTTGTAATTGAGGTCGTGAATTAACATTTCACAGGTATTAGTGCCACAACCACTACAGCGTCTTATTATGTTGGTTAGGTAGTTAGTTACACCCGCACTCGATTTGCATGCTCTATGTCAAATTGTCCCTCTGCTAGTAGAATACTACTGGGTTTTATTGTAAGCCCGGCAAAAGAAGAAATCAATGTTTTTTTTAGATCCTTGCTAGCCTAGAGCCGTGTACAGTAGAGTCTAGAAGTTTTGAAGGTTATGAGTTAGATATAAATTCTTTTTGTTGCGAAGCGGTGAGGCACCGTGAAATTGAGTTAATTTGTTCCGCGTTTTGTGCATTGTTGGAAGAAAACACAATGATTACTGAAAAAAAAAAAATGCTGTTTTAAGCATCATTATTAATTACGGATAGGTACCTACCTCTACCCTACCTAATAGCCTAAGTTAAGTAGGTACGTCTTACCGTGGGAAAATACCGACTCCCAAACGGTGTGTCACATTAGAGTCTGTGCAATTTTTTTATGTATTAACAGAAAAAAATATTAAAGTTTGCCAAAATAATTTATACAGGGTGTAAAAAAAAGTACTACGTTCCTTTAAACCCCATGTTCTACTGATGACACCAAACAACTTTCCCAAAGAAGAAAAATTTTAACTCGAAAAAATAAGATGCTGTCCGGGATCTGACGTTTTGTATGGACAAGGCAAAATTTTACTTAGAGCTAAAAAATTTTTTCTTTGGGGAAGTTGTTTGGTATCATCAGTAGAACACGTGGTTTAAAGGAACGTAGTAATTTTTTTCACAGCCTGTATATCTATTGACTGTTAAAAGTGATTGGATTCCTCCGATTAATTTAAAATACCACTTAAGATACATTACAAGGCAAATACCTACATACCATAATACCTTCATACCTACTGTACCGGTGAATAGAATAATTTTATCAGAAGCAACGAGGTAAAGCCTCTTTAAAATGCAGACCGCGTTTGACTTTCGTTTGGAGCAACGTTCAACTCTGTGCCGATTTAATTTTCTCATTCCAATTACCTAAGTAGATTGTGGTCGTCCAATGAGAATATAAAATCATCTAATTAAATCTGACTCCCTTTCCGGAGGGAATATCATTTATTGATAAGATTTTATCAGTAAAATGGTTAAGGGTGGGTGGAACATATTGGGCAATTTAATCACAGGACAAAACCTTATAGTAGGTATAGTGTGTCCTTTTTAGACCTGAGTTTGTAATTTCATATTGTAAAAAAAATAGTAAAATATTAAAAAAATAAGCAAACCACGCTCTCAATCATATTTTTTAGTTTTACATATATTTTTATGAGTTTTATATACTGAGTATAGTTTTATTACTGAGTATAACTACCTCAACTGTTGCGTTTTTTTTTAAAACCGGTCTAGAGATGTTTGCTTCACATATTTGATGTTGACGGTATCAGCCGGCAGCACATGAATAAATTTGGGGTGAAGCAGACATAAGGTTAATCTTGATAGGAAACTTATTTGAGTAATGGTCGTGCAGACAGACTGGCCCTGCCCCGATCCATCACTTATCTACACAAAGATTTCTGATTCCCCTGATACCTCTACAAGACTGATAAGACTGCAGAAAATACCTATAAATAGAAAGCTGTTCTAAGATAGAATTTGTTCTTGCATCAATTTTCTATTTAGCATTGTTTGAAATTCTTTCATTATAGTCTGGGTGATAAAAAACATAGAATGTGCCTGTGCCAGCTGTTTCTCCTCCCGGGCATGCTGTAAATACCAGCAAGGGAATTCGAGGGTTCCAGTGTATTGTACGTAATATAGGTAAGCGATGGACTGACAACCTGTCTCTACAGCAATATTTATACAGCTCTGTCTGAGATCGCCGCGGCTCATCGGGTCGATCGACTCGAAACCCATACGATAGAAGTAGAAGTCTGAAATAGCCTTTAATACTTGTTGTTTTCTTGCGTGGCGCAACGACCTTTGTTTACCTATAGGTCTGTACCTACCCCATTAACGATGAAGGCGTGATTGTGATAATCACAGAAGAGTAAATAGACGGCAGCGACTTTTCAAATCAGTGGTATTGATTGACCGGTTGGTTTCCAGTTTTAGCAGTCTTTTCAAAATATTCTCTTACCGTCAGAGTCTGACGTGTCCTGCATGATCTTTCTTATCTTTTTATTAAAAACACAAAAAAGATAAATGTAGAGAACTGGCACAGTAAAAGTAAGATATAGCAAAACATCTTCACACAAGAAACCAAAATCAGATTAACCCAGTCTTGCTTGCTTGAATTTATTTGCAACTACGAATCTGCATTATAATATCTCCGTCTACGTTATCCTGTTGTTTTGTGGATAAAGTACAGGCCCATAATGAGGCCAATTTCATCGCTTGTATGAAGATATTTACTGTAACTTATCTCTACTGTGGACCTGGCAAAGATAATCCTTATCTACAGATAAACGTAACGCTTATTTTTTTAGTTGCCAGTATAGCAAAGCCATTGTTAATACATTTTTTTATTACATTTAGCATATTTTTCAATGTAAATTTGTGTGGATTTAAAAAAAACCTGAACAAAAGAAGTTGAGGACATTCATTCGTTACGTTACTGACATTTTTTATAGTGGTTTAAATCGTATTTAAATATGACAGGTAAGTGTTGTTTCTTTGTTTTCAAAGTCACAAAATGATGTAAAAATTTTTGTACACAATATCTTTGACCCCTGTGATTATGATATGACAAAGATTATGTTCGTGGGCTTCAATCACGTTTGAATATACTGCCTATAAAGCCGCAAAACTCATTTATTTTCGAACTATTTTATCTTAGTATGATCCTGCGGTAAGACGTACCTACTTAACTTAGGCTATTAGGTAGGGTAGAGGTAGGTACCTATCCGTAATTAATAATGATGCTTAAAACAGCATTTTTTTTTTTTTCAGTAATCATTGTGTTTTCTTCCAACAATGCACAAAACGCGGAACAAATTAACTCAATTTCACGGTGCCTCACCGCTTCGCAACAAAAAGAATTTATATCTAACTCATAACCTTCAAAACTTCTAGACTCTACTGTACACGGCTCTAGGCTAGCAAGGATCTAAAAAAAACATTGATTTCTTCTTTTGCCGGGCTTACAATAAAACCCAGTAGTATTCTACTAGCAGAGGGACAATTTGACATAGAGCATGCAAATCGAGTGCGGGTGTAACTAACTACCTAACCAACATAATAAGACGCTGTAGTGGTTGTGGCACTAATACCTGTGAAATGTTAATTCACGACCTCAATTACAAATAACTGCCTAATTAAACGCTTCCTGGCTCCGGGCCATAGGTCTTGGAGTTAGCAGGTAGATGGAAGACACATTGTTGTGAAGCAAATCTGTCTTCTCTAATGAACATTCATACTTACTTAGAGTCACTGATTTGAGAAGTCGCTGCCTAGCTCCCAATGCCTTTTACTTTTCTGTGCTTAGAGTGGATTGGGCTTTGGAGATGAGTGGAGAGTCATTATTTGTTTATTGTTGTTACACATATTAATCATGTAACTGAACTGCAAACTTTCTCCGAAATAACATTTGGTTCAACATGAGCTGTTCTAGCCTTAGCACTTCAAATAGTTTTCAAATTAAAATAAGGTAGAGAATTAATTTAATG